>JBBPTH010000090.1:0-78325 GCA_038094055.1 Chalciporus sphaerocephalus | reverse complement strand
CGTGATCCAATACAAAGCACTATCGAAAGAAAATTTCATTCAGATTGAATTGAGTGCATGGATAATGACCTACGAGTTCGAGCAAACTATGTTGTCTATATGCTTGGAACACGCAGAGAATCAGGTGCCACGTGCTATGGCGACGAGACACCAGACGGTTCAAAAAGCGTTATGAGCTTTACCAGTACAGGATAAAACGGTCTAATTCGTTGAGACTTTGAACAGAGGTGGGACAGTGCGAAGGGTTAGAGAAGACTGAGTACCGAACTTGGTCAGGAAGTAAGACCAAAATGGCTGAACATCTGAGCGTGTATATGTGACGGTGTCGATATGCCCAGAAACCTAGATAGGACAGACACGAGGCCGCACAAAGACCCAGAACTGCCTACAGCCACGTTGCTATCGGATTAAATCCCACCGGCCAGCTAGCTCCATACCAACGTTTCAGCAGATGTTAAGGTCCCGTTGGTTTCATGGATGATGTGATCAAGGACCTACTAGAAAGACCCACTGCCAATTCCGCGATAACAGTGAGTCGAAGAACTAGATGTTGGACCGCTCATGCTGAACTCGAAACGTTGCCCTCATAACCCGATCTTTATCTGGAACTTCAGCGTTTGAGCAGGTAAAAATCCCTATGTTTTGATGTCAGTCAACCAGACTAACCTCCTAAGTCCTTACATTACGCCCATCCTCGATAAAATGGACCAGTCATTCCCAAAGCATTAGTGAGTTTGAGTTTTGACAGACGGAGCAATTACCGCATCGTGTTTCCATCGCAGCTTGGAAGCGACACTCTCCGGACGGCAGTTGCTAGCGTTGTTCATGTCACGACCACATTGAACCCAAACACTGTGTCCGCTATTACGCCAATTGCATCTCAACCACCCCGAAACATGCTGGGATCCACAGCTTCCACGAAGATGTGTGGGTTATCAATGGCTATGTCCAAGATAGCCGCGACCTCGTGTTCAAGTTGTCCGAGTCCTCTTGTTGTGGAGATCCCGTGTGAGGCGCAGAGTCAGTAATGATTGCCAGCGACCCGGTCGTCTTCTTGTGCCCGGGGATGGTTTACGACGATTTGACAAACGTGATGGATGTTGAGGTGAAATATAAAGGGATTGATATTCTTCGCTGTCTTCCCGGACCGAACGGGAAGTCGGTACACGGGAGTATCTCAGGTATGATGATGGGACCAAATAACGGAGGTATAAAATGCTCTTCGAGACCAGCATTAAGAAACCATATGCGGAAATGGATACAGAGAATTGTGCTAGTCATCGTACAGTAAAATATGGAATCGAGAGTACATTGGACCAGTGTGTCCAGGTTAAATGCGATCTTTGTCTCTTTCCTGAGAAGTTCACCATCCAACCCTTTCCTGCATCGAATACTTTCAGCCGATTCCGTACCTCACTGCCTCCACCCTCAACGCAACCATCATCTTGGGTGCTACATCCCTGTCCGACAGTACAAGCAGTACGACTAATATTAACCGGTCATCTTCGATCGCAAGCCTCCAACCTGTAAGAAGTCTAGCACGCATTATGCGTGGCGGATTTGATGGACCTGTTCCAGTATGACAGAAAGCTCCAATGCCAGCCACTTTCTACCTAAGAGGATGCCTGACACGATAAAATGTCACCGAATGGCAGTACCGCTCGTAAGACAGCTCGCTTCAACCAATGAGCCTGGATCAATCGGCAATCAGAGCTTCTCGCCCACGTTTTCTTGGTGAAAACTTCAGTTGACAAGAAGGTTTAAGCCTGATACAGTATGAGGTTGTCCCAATGCAATTTTTAATATGGTTTCAGGTATTTATGTCAGTGGGATTTAACAGGGTTTAACCTAGTTTAACAGTGACAAGTGACTGCGGTCTAGGATTAAGCAATACTAAGCGAGCAGTCGTCGGGATGGGGCGCCACAATGAGGTAGGTACTAGGGAGCACCTCAAACGCGATGACTGGGGTGTAGCGTTGAAAATGGTAGTGCGACGATTGGCTGGCCCGAGCGAAATTGTTTGGTGTTGGAAAAAGGTCGGTTCCGTGTCAACTGATGAGTTGTATCGTAGTCACTTGACGACTTCTCTGATGTGAGAGAAGAGTGGAAGCAAGAGACTTGCAGTTGTCCCAGCGTTTGGTAGTTTGTAAAATAACATTACCGTACTTGAGCGTTAGCCATGATATAGGCTTTTGGAGGTGCCTGATCTGTGGTAAGTGGGTAGTCGGGCGAGTCACCTTGAAGGCGGTCTCTTGTTTGAATGGCAGCCACAGCCTTGATCAAGCAACGCCGGTCAGGTGTGGCAGTTCATCAGCGCAGCTTTGATGGCGTTTTTCAGTGGCATGATGTGAGAGTACACATGAGATCGAGTGCAGAAATTCACAGTGTGAAAGTGTGGATCAGATTGATGGGCTATGTTGTGAAAGTTGCGGAGGGTTTCCAGAAGAGGAAGGAGTAGGATGAGCCTGAGGCGGTGGGGATAAGATTAGTATGTAGTGAGATGATCCAGGGATTTATAACTCGGCGTGTCCGTCGTCAATCGATTTCTTCGACTGCGTCCATTTTCGCTTCTTCCCCTTTTACTTTTTTTATTCAACTTGCGTCTGGCACGCCTTTTTTCTGTACACTCATTCCACCATGTCCATGTCACTCAAGGCCGAACTCGAAACCTGGGCTGCTGCCCTCAAAGCATACGACGAGCAAGACTTCGAAGGCGCTCTCGATCTCTTCTCCCGCATCGCAGATTCCTCAAAGATCCTCTTTAACATGGGTCTCATCTACGCTACTATTGGCGAACACGAAAACGCGGTCGAACATTTCACCACCGCTGTAAATCTCGATAACTACCTCGCTATAGGGTGAGTGTGCCACTTTCACCAATGTTTACTTTCTTGACAACCGCTCGGTCCCGATCAATTACCGTTGTTGTATTCCATACTTATCGACCGCTTCGTATTTTTGTCTCCAGGTACTTCCAGTGCGGCGTGTCCAACTTTCTCTTAGCTCGTTACCAAGATGCTCTCGCAAATTTCGAGGATGCCTATCTCTACCTCCGTGGAAACGAGGCCATCAACTATGAACAATTGGGTCTCAAGTTCAAGCTCTTCTCAGCTGAAATCTTATTCAACAAGGGCCTCACCCAAATTTACCTTGGTTACGAACAAGAGGGGTCACTTGACATGCAAGAAGCTAGCAGGCAAAAGGTCACAGAGGAACATGACGTGATCGATGATGCTATCAGGGATCGTGGGGAAGGCTACACTGTATTCAGCATTCCCGTCGGCGTGTTGTACCGCCCCTCGGAGAACAAGCTCAAGAATTCCAAAACCAAAGATTATCTCGGAAAAGCCAAACTTGTCGCAGCGACGGACTCTAATGATGCCTTCACCGAGTTCACCGGCGTGAAGAAACTCCAACAAACCACTGCAGATGATGCCGGTGTCAAGGAATCTGAAGTGGGAATTGACCTGAACAGAAGCGCAACCATGCCAACCCGCTCCGAGGTTGCTCGTCCCACCCTTGATCGTTCTAAGACAACTGTCCCTGCCGGTAACCCTGCTCGTCCACAACTCCCCGCCGCTGCCCTCGCTTCTCGACGCTCACAATCTATCTCTAACCTACGGGAAGTTTCTGCACAACGATCTGGATCAGATAACCCTCCCTTGGCAAGGAATAACACCCTCGGAAGGAGTAACACCGTTGGAAGGGGTAACGCCCTCGGAAGGAGCAACTCAGCCATGGGTCGATCAGGACCAGGATCAGGAGTCGCACGAAGTGAAAGCAGAGCAGGTATCATCCCTCTGAGACTCCCCACTTCACAGGCCCAAGCCCAAAACTCGCAGCCCGCAGCGACCGGTGCCGCCAGTGTTGCTGGCGTTGGTGCAGGTGCTCCGCGGTCAAACAATCCTTCGAGTGGTGATGCAAGCGCGCCGACCTCACCTCTCAGAGTACGCCCGTCTATCCGGAAACCCGTTCAATTCGTGGAACCCCCACCCGTACCGTCGTTACCTCCTACGTCGCTCCAGCCAGGACAGGTGATGAACATGAATGTCGGACAAGGCAACACGCAGCCGTACATGCTTCCTGGTCCCGAGAGTGCGTGTTTCGTTCCCCATGTCTGTGTTTATGTTCGCGTGATCATTTAACTTATGATGGTGCGGTGAATCGAACAGGTAGCACGGAGTCGCAGTTCTTTAACACACTGATGGACGCATATACCACGGAGGACGTTCCTCAATCTCAGTACCAGCCACCCCAACCACAACCACAACGACCATCGTCACGCACCCGAACACGGACGCCCGCTTCGCCTCCGGTATATCAACAACCACAACCGATCATGGACGCACCACAGCCAACGTGGATGCAGGGTTCTCAGAGTCCGAGTTTGAGTAGTCCGGCTGGGAGTGTGGGTGGACTTAGTCGTGTGCCGTCGAGAGCAGCTGCGGGTAATGGGATGATGAACGCGAATCCGTATGCGAACGTGGGCCAAGGTCCTAACATGGGTATGGGTCAGGGCCCTAACATGGGTATGGGCAACATGGGCATGGGCGCGAACATGGGTAACATGGGTATGGGCATGAATGCAGGTGGAGGCTCGTTGAGACGAAAGGTGACCCGCCGACCCACAATACGCCGTGTGACCATGTATGACGAGGATGAAGGCGACGATGGGTTCGTGGCTGGGGAATACGAGCAACTCGAGATGTCGAATATCCGCGTCAAGATACGTTCGCGTCCACATCTCGCGTGCATCGCATCGCATACTGCCCGTGTTCACGTATATTGACTTTTTTTTTTTGCGTTTGCGTTTGACAGATCCACTTTGAAGACGATATTCGTGGGATGACGATTCCCCCCACGGCGACATTCCAAGAGTTCGTGGCACGTGTGACGACCAAGTTCGGGACGTCTATGAATGGGTTGGGGATGAAGTTCAAGGATGAAGAAGGGACGATGATCACGTTGAGAGACGAGAGTGATTTCGAGCTTGCGGTGGAGACCGCGAGGGAGAGCGCGAAGGGGAAGTCGGAGGGGAAGATTGAGGTGTGGTGTGTGAAGATGTGAACGTCGGGGGTGTTGGTGATTGGATTATAGACGTCGAAGTAGACACGATGGGCATTTATGTATAGAGGGGTCTTGCTGCTGGCTTGTAGGGGACTTTCAATTCTTTTTCGTCTCTCGGCTGACGTGTATTTGGCATCTGGGTGTGTGGATAGTTGATGCACATGAATCATGCTTTATCTTTTCCTTTCTTCGTGTTCCTTTTACATTTTGCGGAGGTGAAGGATGATATGTTCAAACGCAGGGTCGATTCACGGTTTAACCAGTAGTATTCCCATTCTACAAACTCGGTGAAGCTAGCACTACTGGGAAGACTTGCGTATCCAAACTCTTGAGGCTGTGAACACGGCAGGAACAAGACTCCACGGAAATCTTCACACCTTCAGAACGGAGATGAGTAGTTATGAAGGCGTGGTTGGCGTTGTCATACGCGCAATGGCATACCTTTGATCAACCCGTGAAGGTTGGCGCGTCGTCAGCTCTACTACAAAAAAAGGACGATACGGTTGGTTAGGAGTGTCGCTAGGTGATGGCGACGCTCGAGGGTGCGTATGCATGACGGGGACAAGACACAATGGTTCCCCTGAATCACGGAGGTGTTGGGTGGGGCCAATCGTCGGCTAGGGGTCGTGAAGCGCTAGGGCGAAAGAACTATGAGACCTCAGGTCTCATGCGTATCACAAAGAACAGCGAGGAGGTTGGGAGTCGGGGCATTGATGAGAAGTATCCGTTCTGCTCGAGGTGCATGGTTCGGGACATGTGCAGACTTGTGTATGTCAGTATACCCATGTGGTAGAGATTGGGAATCTGTTATGATGCATGATGCGTGATGCGTTGCGGTTAGAGGACCTGGGAAGTTACGGGAATGCAAATATCATACTTCATTGAAAAACCAAAAGATCGACGGAGTATGGCAATAACCCAGTAGCCTGGGTGGTAAGTTGATGACCGCCAACGGAGGAACGGCGGTGTCAAGTCCGGTCAATGAAACACAATTTGGCGTCTGTCCTGCCAGTTTAACCAAAGTCACAGTGTACGAAGAACGCATCGTATGTCCCTAGCAGGAAGTCAATCTCCGTCAGTGCAAGGGCGCAGATTTAGGGCGTTTGGGGTTCAAAACTTCAAGAAGTTGAATGCAAAGATCAGGTGAGTCCGATAGTGGTCTCGGAGACAATATTGGGCTGGACAAGGCATAATTACGTAACCGATCCCCGTCAATTTTCAAAAATCAAATCATGCTCCATCGACATATCCGTATCCAACTGCGGTCACAACTGCGGGGGATTCAGAGCTTGGTAGGAGGTAGGGAGAGTTTTAAAAGAAAAAAAATTGTCCGCTCGATAGGTCAGTATCCAACTCGACCCGGTTTTTCATCATCATGGGTCACTTTCCATTACTCGGACGTCTTTCCATCAAAGAATACCTCGCATTGCTCGCCGGACTGTCTATCCTCGCTTTTGAGACCCTCCTTCGGTTCATCGTTCTTTTCTTGCCAAAGTCTGTCGTCTCCTGGTTTCACGACCGCTCTCGGACACTCTTTCATCGCTTCGCGAATGGTCGAGGGCCTCCAACGGCCGAACAAGTCTTTGCCAACTCTATCCGGTCGGCCAAGGACTTTGGAGAACTATGTACCCTGTATGGGTATGACCACGAAGAACACGTTGTGCTCACCAAGGATGGCTACCTACTGACCTTGCACCGCGTCCCCCGCCGCAGGGGAGCGCAACCTCCAAAATACAAACTAGGTCAGGAAGTGAGGAAACCGGTGGTCTATCTCCACCACGGACTCCTCATGAACAGTGAGGTGTGGGTCTGTCTCACAGAAGAAACTCGCTGTATACCCTTTGTGCTTGTTGAACAAGGCTATGATGTCTGGCTTGGCAACAATCGTGGCAATAAATACTCCAAAAAATCTATTCGCTTCAGCCCGAACTCGAGCAAATTTTGGGACTATAGTCTCGACGAGTTCGCGTGGCACGATATACCTGACTCAATAGAACACATCCTCTCTCGTACGGGGGCAGAAAGCCTCAGCTACGTCGGATTCAGTCAAGGAACTGCGCAGGCATTCGCGGCTCTCAGTGTCAATCCCGACCTGAACGAGAAAGTCAACGTACTCATTGCTCTTGCGCCAGCCATGAGCCCCGCAGGACTGTCCGCACCCGTCGTGGACGCACTCATCAAGGCATCCCCACGGATCGTCTACCTCCTTTTCGGACGCAAAGCCATCCTCTCCTCCGCGCCAATGTGGCAAGCCATCTTTTACCCGCCCATATTCACCGCCATCATCGACGGCGCCGTCCGATTCCTCTTCTCCTGGGACAACCTCAACATCGCCCCCAACCAAAAAACGGCCGCCTACTCCCATCTGTACTCCTACGCCTCCGTCAAGTCCGTCGTTCACTGGTTCCAAATCATGCGTGAATCTGTGTTTCAAATGTTTGATGATGATGTGTCGCTTTTTCCCTCGTCTCAGCAGCCGGGACGGGCGTACCGTCCGGCGAGGTTCCCGACGAGGAATATCAGGACGCCGATTTTGTTGTTGTATGGTGATAGGGATAGTTTGGTAGATATGGATGTGATGGTGAGGGAGTTACCGGAGGGGAGGACGAGGGTGAAGAGACTTTGGGGGTATGAGCATTTGGATGTGTTGTGGGGGAAGGATGTGGATAGGGATGTGATACCAGAGGTGGTGGATGCGTTGAGGGTGTATAGGGAGAGTTTGTGCGGGGAGATGAGGGGTGGAATGAGGGGGTTTGATGTGGAGGAGAAGTTGGAGAAACTCGCGAATTGAGAACCTGGCGTTGCTCGTCGTGGACGATTTGATGGAGGGAGAAATTAACTGTATTTTCATTTGGACTAGGGACTATGTTATTTGACGCTAATACACGAATGATGTACATTTGGTCCTGTGCCAACATTGATTTCAAGTTTCAACGTGCTTTTCATAGGTCCGAAGTTCTATACTTGAGCGAGAGCACACTTCATGATATTTCATCCCTCTCATTTCGACGAGCTTCGGCAGGCTGCCCAAGCAGGACCGGACATCTCGTCAATGCCAAGTCTCCCGTAGGTAGGACAGTCGTTCCTACTCTTCTGTGAAACATTGCTCACAAACTCACAACGAATGGCACGCGTGGGTCATCCTCTCTCCGCTCTAGTTCCCTGAATCTCTTTACCCCTGGAAGCTGCAATATTACTGCTCACATGGCTGTGGCAGAGAAGAAACGGAACATCCGTGAGAGGTAGGGTGGTGTGGGTCTAACTGTACCGATTTTCCAGGATCTAGTATGGCTCGCATCGGTTTTCCCAAAGTCTCTACGGCCTGCGACTCGTGGTCTGGATAGACTCGGAGCAAATCAACTACACAATTTCGAAGGCTTTCTTTACAGTGGCTGTGCCCTTTCATGACGCATGAAAACAACTTGAATAAGTACCTCAACTTCGCTGTCGTGTCTTATCACAGAGTTTGTCTGCAGTTTCAGCCCAATGGAATATAAACACTCGCGTTGACGAAAGTAAAAGGTATGAGTGACTTTCCAGCTCCCATATGACGTCTAACTAAATGCGGCTGACTCGGACGGACATTGATCCCAATGCAGAACTTGAATACACTGCCATGATACGTCTGCGCCCATCAACTTTCCATGTGTTCCTTGTCTCACTCCTTCTGCCGACGACGGAGGCCTCATTTCGGAACACATGAAGACTGAATCATCTCGTCATCGCTGCCATGTTTGATTATAGACTCGTTGGAATAAGTCTGTCTACTGTAAGGTTCTTTCACTTTAACGTCATGCAGATCAGCTCAAACAGTGACCGTGGAAGTATTCCGATGTTGATAAAACTCGAGTGGTCAAGCCAAGTACACCATCGTGTGATGCATGCCCAAATGCTCCTTCTCATGTTTGACAGTGCACAATATGTGGATGTGAGAGAGAGTCCCTCCTCGAGACCTCGCCGTGGGTCATTTTACTGACCTGGGGGCGAGTGTGAGATCTCCCGTTCATGCTCCCGCTCAGGCTGTGAGTCTCAATGGAGGAACATATCATGGGTCTTTCCACTTTTGTGGGCCATCCAAACGTTTAAAAGCTCTGGTCGAGTCTGCGTCAAAGCATCAGTTCAGGACTTCCAACATGTTCGACATCTACTCCTTTGCTACTTCAATCCTCGGCGGGGTCATCCTCACCCTCTTTGCCAATGCTGCATCCGTCAGGTTTCCCGGCGTTCTAAAGAGACTGGGAGATATATTTTCGTCTGGTGTGAGCGCTATACGGGCTGTCTGCAACGAGGGAGACGTTGACTACAGCGGAAAGCCCTTGACTCGAGCCCAAGTGAACGCAGCATTCCCCGAGGGCACTTGGCAACGTGAAGCATATGAGGATTTCAAGAAAGTCCTCCTCGATGAAGAGCTCGTATTCCCATGCATCTACGCCACTAAAGGTTTCAAGACCGATGATCAGCTCTACCTGTTCATTGATTCTGACGATTTTTCCGATCCCCGTCACATCAAGTCGCTGGCCAACGCGCTGACCGCTTACCTGCCTCAATCTCGTAACCTTGGGCCAAACACGTCCCTCGTCTTGCTTGCCAGAAAGATGCCCCACCAGAGAACGATCGAAGAGTACAACGGTCTGTTCTGGGAACTGCTGAATGGACTTGCCAAACTTGATACGACACCATGGCCATCGAGCATTCCCCGTGACATTGACACAGACAAGTGGTGCTTGTGTTTCGGTGGAGAGCCGTTCTTCAGTGTGATCCAGACACCAGCGCATCAAGTGCGTCGGTCTCGGTACGCACCTGGTGTGACGATCGTCTTCCAGCCGAAATGGATCTTCGACATCCTTTTCAGCTCGGAGGCGAAGCGGGCTGGAGCACTTGGCAAGGTTCGGGCGCTGCTTGCGAAATATGATCCTATCCCTGTGAGCCCGGAGCTGAAGAACTATGGAGACGATGGCTCTCGGGAGTCGAAGCAGTACTTCTTGCTTGACGAGAATGAACCTGCCTCCTGCCCATATGCTCGACTCGGGTAGGGAGGCTTGACTGTAAGTAGCCATATCATCTATGTCGATCATGTGATTTGACCACTATGTTCTCCTCCGATGCGCATAGGCTCAAATATTATCTAGAATTTAGAATGGAACATTGTTCCTGATTAATTGGGGGTTGCCCACTGGGCGAGTGTCACTGTACTATAGTAGTTGTTTTCCTGTCACATGCATTTAATCGAGTTTCCAAGTAGTGCATTCGTCAACAATCTGGTGCTGTTTTCAACATGAGGAGAACGTTGAAACGTCGATGAGTGGATGTACAGTCACAAGTGCATGCAATGATAAAGTCGAGCCTAATCTGCCTACGTGACCCAAACGCGTCATAGATTTGTTTCGAACCAAAACCAACAGCCCACTGACACGAAACCATAGTCTATAATTCTGGAGTTAATAACCTTCCAGCGATGAAGGCTAGACAATGAGATTCATGACTACAACATCGATGTGCAAAATTGACGATTCAGATGCACTTAACCCTCACATTTGACTTGATCCAAGTTACACCCCATCTTCCCGGACCTCGAAGGCATAAACACCCACCGAGACGATAACCCCTACTGTAAATCCCGAGCGACGACCAACGGTCCTCGACGGATACCATTCTCCCGGCGACTCTCTCAAGACACTACCCGAAGAATTCCCGGTTGCTTGCGCTACCGACCCTAGAGGGGTCATCATGGGTGTCCGTCATCGCTAACTCATTCTCGAAGAAAGACCATCCGGAGAGTATTCTCTCGGACTCGGGGGCGGGATCGATCTCAAAGGAGGGACTTGAAAAGAACCTCGCTTTCCTCGTCTTCGACAGGACCCTCCCGCCTTTCCCGTAAAGGCACGTGGTCGACTCTGACATTTTAATAGCTTGCTCGCCACGAATTTAAGAGATACCTTCTACTACTTTCGTAATGTAGCTGGAATAGGTAACCTCGACCGCAGCTACGATCGTTTCAACTAGAAGGTACAATGCTGAGGATTTTGGGGATGACTGATGCAGATTTGTTTGCAAGGCTTTTCGCAGTTCAGCGCCCGGTGACTGTCGCAGGTCACGAACAAGTGGGAAGAAACGCAGGGTTAGAATGGTAAGTCAAAGCAGCTCAGAATATTCGACCTGTCGCTCTTTGAGATGTTCGCTATCGAACCTTATTCCACCTCATGTTATTCGAGCCTGCCAACCCGCCTCGAGTTCGCTCCATTGCTTATTCTTATTGTCATACCAGAGTGGTATACGAACTCCGATCTTGCCTTGCTCTGCATGTCACGCGGCAGTTGGAAACAAGTCTACTCCAGACCAGTGCCTGGTGTTCCATCTCGCTGCAGGGATGCAGTTCGCAGGATTCAATAGGGTGCTTGGAACGATGTGGATGGCGGTATCCGACTGCTCACTATGTCTAGACAACCTGTTCTGTACGTATACTGCGAGTCATCTAACCTCTCCACGGATAATGAAACAAAATTCGATTTTTTACATATACCACTCCCGACGGTAATCATCGACTTATTCATCATCGGATTCAGATCCGCTCTGCCAGAACTTCTGCACTTTGTAGCCAAGTCGCCCATCATCAGCAAGTTTGTCTTTGCGTTTCCTGAACCTGATTTCGTAGTTTAACTCAACTTCCTCTTCACCATGCTTCGCTGCCAACTTCTTATAGAAAGCCGCCCTATCTTCTTCATCCCCCCTTGTATATTGACCCTTTATGTCATCCTGGGATATGACTTGATACGTCCGAAGCTCAGACTCATCATCGTACTTGAGTTGCTCTCGCATGCATTTCCCATCCCGTCCGGGGAGACATCGCAAGATGTTGATCCCGTTATACTTCTTCTCCACGTCCATCACGTTCGTCGTATGCCATCCCCAAGCACACACGCTCGGCTGTTCAAAGTCCATCTTGATAGACTCTCCAGAACGTACGTAATGTCCACAGCAAGCAGACATCAACACCTCGACTCGGCAGTCTGACACCTTGTGCATCAAGCACTCGCGACTCTCGAAGACGTGTGGGACCCAACAGGCCTCTGGGTAGTTGAAGGTGTAGTTGGCGTGACAGCGGACGCAGTGCTTTACTTCGTTGTTATCATGATGGCAGCATTTGCCGCATGTGCAGAGGCAGCGGTGGAGATTGGAGTCGGATGCAGTATCGAGAGACTCTGAGTCGCTCTCAGGCTGCGAGGATATGGATAACCGGCCCCTCATGACGAGTGAGAGTTTTCAGATGGTGGGATGTGTGGTGTAGGCCTACGAGGCGTTGACATGAAGACGATTTAATAACCTTCACAGCACTGCCGCTATAACACGAGGGTGGCTAGAAGACGTCAGTAGGCAGTGTAGTTGTTGATCGTGGACGCGTGTAAACGCTTCTCCGTTCCTATCGAAGCACGGTTCTGACTCGACCTCTCTTCCGTAACACTGCACTGCAGGGCAAACCGCACGCCACTCCCGGGCTCCCTTCCTCTTGTTCACTTTGACGAGTATTTTGATCTCGTGGTCACACTTTGATATTGTGCTTTGACGTAGTAAGCTTCAAACACATATCAGCCTTGTCAGCACTTTTCTGAGATGCGTGTGGCCCTTCAGGTAGGTGTCCTAGGTTCGGTTTTATTGACACGCAAGGCGCAAGGCCTAACCTTCCGGAACCTTACCTGCACCACCCCAAAGAGTCTGAGAGGCCTCCCAAGTCTTGTCTTTCCCCCTGCGTGCCTGTGTAATCCATGTGACCGTCCGTTCTTGCGCACTACTAATAGCATTTCGTCTTTTTCAATGTTCTGTACGAAGTAGGATTTGAGCTCGCTCCAACGACATTTGGTTCGCTTGGTCCCGAGGTAGGACTGGTTGTGTCGGGGACTCCGAGTGCAATGCAACGTGACAAAGTGGTGCGCATTGATTATGAAACCTGGCTGAACATCATGTTAGTGGCACCTTCAGGAATGAAAAGGAACTCAAATTTCGACATACATCACTCCCTCTGCTAATCATAGACTCATTCTTCATCGGAGTCAGGCTCACGCTCCCAAAACTTTACCCTTTTATAACTGGGCCCCTCTGTTTATGCATAGAATATTTATCAGCCGGTCATCCACCCCTTGAACGTGATCAAACAACTCACCATCATCAGCATGTTCGCATTTGCGTTCCGTGAACTTGATTTCAGAGGTTTCCTCCACGTCACCCTTACCATACTCCTGTTCCATGCTCCCATAGAAAGCCGGCCTATCTTCTTCGTCCGTCCCAGTATATTGATTTTTTATTTCATCCTGGGATATGACTTGATACGTCCAAAGCTCAGACTCATCATCGTACTTGAGTTGCTCTCGCATGCATTTCCCATCCCGTCCGGGGAGACATCGCAAGATGTTGATCCCGTTATACTTCTTCTCCACGTCCATCACGTGTGTCGTATGCCATCCCCAAGCACACACGCTCGGCTGTTCAAAATCCAAGAACTCTCGGGAACGAATGCCAATACCACAGCAAGCAGATGTCAACACCGTGGTTCGGTAATCTGACTCATTGTGCTTCATGCACTCGCGACTCTCGAAGACATGGGAGATCCAACAAGTAGTCGAAGGTGTAGTTGGCGTGGCAGGGGACGCAGTGCTTTACTTCGTTGTTATCGTGATGGCAGCATTTGCCGCATGTAGAGAGGCAGCGGTTGGGATTGGATGTAGGTGTAATCTGAGGCTTGGATGCAGTATCCAGAGAATCTGAGTCTCTCTCAAGCCGCGAGGATAACCGGCTCATCGTATGGACTAGTCTGAGTTTTCAAATAACAGTGGGAGGTTGCAAGAAAGAGCATCAGGAGCCTCCATATAGTGACGATGACCTTAGCATCAAACCCCTACAACACGATCGCGTAGGCGGTGACTAGAAAACGTCATCGGGCAATTGCCAGTAGTACTGCAGAGTTAGTTATCGTGTAGAAACGCTTCTCCATGCAGATCACGTTGATCATTTTTCGACGTACCTATCAAGGCACGATTTGACGCAACCACATGTTAGACCGATCTAAGAATCTAAGTCTCGAAAAGTTTGGTCAAACATGCGTTCAACACCGATCTCTGAGATCTGAGAGCTCGCCTTTCATAGGAAGTCTACAGGGTATGTACCAGAAATATTTCTAAGGAACCAAGTAGCCTCTGCTACTACGATCGGTTCTTTTTCTTCTTGTGAGCGCGTTGGGGTGGTATGTCGGTTTCGGTTTTGTGCCGCTTGTGCGTCTCACTATTGGCATCCGCACCATCGTCAACGTCAGGCCGCTGCTCGCCTTCCCCACACATCCCCTCTTTATCTTTTTTGCGCGCCTTTTTAAACTCGCCACTTGTCTTGACTACTTGGGCCTTTTCCTCACGCCGTTTCTGCTTCTCCGTCTTGCGTTCTGCTTTTCGACGCTGTTTTTCTGTAAGCGTGATCGCACTGTCAATTTCGCTCTTGTCCTCATGATCTGAGGGTAGACTCGACGACGACGGTCCCGCCTCCGGGTGGGGTACCGTCAAGGTGGAAGCAGAATCCCGACTGCCTATCCCTCGCCGTGGCTGTTCGTCCTCGTCTGCGGGGGTGGAAGGATCAGAGTTAGACGATCCGAGTCGTAAGGCATTGAAGCCCAGGCGAGAAGCACCAAGGCCAGGAGTGGTAGATCCTGAAGACGGCATCGCTGATGAGAAAGACGACGTGCGCGTGAGGAGTTTTGCTTTGAAATAGTCGGCGACGCTCTTCGTTGAGGTGGTCAAGTTGTCTAGGGAGAGTGTGGGTTGAGTGGTGAATGTAGGGGTGGTGGTGGTGGTGGTGGTGGTGGTGGTGGTGGAGAGGGATTGCGTTGGTGTCGAACTCGGGGTTTCTGGGGTGGAAGTGGAGGTAGAGTTGGAAGGTGCGATGCCGAGGATTTCGGCGATGGCTGATGCGGATTTGTTTGCTAAACTTTTTGCAGCTCTGATTCGCGCGCGATGACTGTCGAAGACCAATGAAAAGCAGGAGAAAAGGAGGATTAAAATGGCTTGTCAGAGGGATGATGTGACTTACGCCATTGGACGAGCTTTCGGTTTCGTGGTTGCAATCGATCCATCAGGGGTTAGTGGTTTCGATGAGCGTTCGGGACTAGTGCTATGGAAGGTAGAAGAATGTGGTTGTGAAGATGAACCAACGTCGGATTTCTCGTGTTTTTCTTTCTTCCGATCTTTCTTGTGCTTCTTTTTCTTTGACTCGTTCGTGCTGGTATCGTCAGTATCCCTATGTTTTCGTTTCTTTTTCGTCGTGGGGATCTCATCCTTCTCGTCCTCTTCCTCTTCTACTTTGTCTTCGTCTTCTTGTCCTCGCATGAAAGCCCCATTCAACGCCGTCTGAGATCTTGTCTCGTCTTCATCCTCCCCACCATCTTGTCCCGCATTAAGCCTTCGGAGGAGTGCCTCGAAATCCTTGTTCTGTTTCCATGCAATCCCATTTGGATCCCGCTGGTGTTGTCCTCCGATACCCAACATATCAAGCTTCTGTTGTACCTTGACATGCGTCTTGATGCCATCGCCGGAAGAGCCTAACCCCTGAGAAGAGTCCCAGCCAAATTTTGAAAGGTAAGACAGACCAAAGCGAGATGCATCTGTAATCCAAACAGAAATTTGATAGCAGATGAATGGTGCGGGTCATATGTATGTGTGAGGACATACCATCGGCCCAGCTGAGATTGCGTGGGTCATTGGGGATGCGCTGCTTTTGTTTGCGACCAGCGAGGCCCATGAGTGCAGATAAAAAGGACTTGACGAGGCTCCTGCTCTGTCCAACACTAGTAGCAATTGAAGTTTACACGCTGTCTCGCACGACATCGAGTACTAGGTGGGCCGTGTTTGGGGGTCGATACCTGTAATAAGTAATTGACCTCTCAGCTGACACACAACGCAGCAGCGACTGTCGCAGAGTCGACTTGACACGAACCACATTGTAGCCAACTCAACTGTTCCATTCTACAGCTCGTTGTGGTGAGTGTCGCCGACAGTTTGACAGCCAGCTCTCAGAGTACGCTCTGTATTTAATTCCGAGCGTTCAATTCCGAAGCTGAGTTGGGATCGTATTGTTGAAATTACAAGGTGTCTCTTTACATAACAAGCATCACGCCACTAGGAAGGGTCAGATTCCAAGGACATTATCAACGGTGGTGACTTTGCTACCAACCATCATCACCCTTTTCTTCCATCTGTCGTTCTCTGGGTTTGTTTGTTAGGACGCCACAGCCGCCGTTTTTCGACCCTCATGCGACATGTTCAAGCCCGGAATTTCAACGCCAACCCGACGAGAGTTCGCTCTCCTCGCTCTCTTATTCATTGCACTTCTGTCCCTTTCTAGAACCGATACCCGCGTTCGAGAATCGAGTTCTTCTCAGTTAGTGTCGCAGGACTCCGGTGGTAAACATCTTGCCGACACAGAGGTAGCTTCACCCGACTTTGGTCACCCCACCGCCGATTCGGAAAGGTGGCGCACACGGGCATCATGGTTTGACAAGCGGATGCCCTTAACCACTATTGTCTCTCATGTACCTGGTTGGACGATTTTTGACAATCTATTCGTGTTGAATGGTACTGTCTTCATTGTTACTGACGAACCAGAGTCTGTTCCGCGTCGGGAGTCTATCACGTCTACTGGGGTCGAGATAGGGAACGGACCAGAGAAGGTTGCTGCTCGCTTCCCAACCGACCGCGAGCTTCGTGTCATCCAGACGGACGAAGCCTATGACCTGTTCGGAACAAGTGTAGATCTCATAGATGGTACCACGGTGCGTCCGTCTTCGTCGGTGATGGAATCCCTCCGAGTCGGTTGAGTGTTGCCATTTGACAGTGGATCATAAATGATCCGCCGCAATTGTACGTTATTGTAGACCCTAATCATTCAATTACTGATGTGAAATCTCTCTCCAGCGTGACCCATTACTATCATTGGTCCGCAGAGCTCTTTTTCGGATTCTGGCGGACTTACTCTTCCTTGGATCCCTCCATTCTACCCAATGGCTCCTCTTCCCTTCCCGCTCTCCGACGTCTTTGGTTCGTTCACGCCGACGCCGATCACTGGCGAGACTATGCCTCAATGAACCAATGGGTTCTCCGAAGCATGTTCCCATCCACCACCGCCGAATACTCTGCCGATTGGCTGGACCGTGCAGAAATGGCTCGCCCATTCCTATTGGATCGTGTTATTTTCTCCGATCGCGCGGCTGCTATGACCGGAGAGAGTTTCATCCGTACTGGGCGCACCGCATCTGAGGCGTTTGCCCTCCCGGGTAGTTCATATTGGTGGAGCACGGTTCGGGATACCGTCGTCCGCTTCAGTGGATTGGTTGATGTGACGACGGATAAACCTGTGATTACTTATGTGTCACGCCAGGACTGGAACAGGCGGAAGTTGATTCAGGAAGATCACGAGGTGCTCGTACGGGAGTTGTACAAACTACGGGACGATCATGGGTTCGAAGTGAACGTGGTGAGCATGGATAAGCTCTCGCATGCGGAGCAATTTAGGCTCGCAGCGCGGACGACGGTGAGGGTGCTATAGCATCTTTCGTTTCATGTCATGATTGACATTGATGATGATGATGATGATGATGTCACGTCAGATCATGATGGGGGTGCATGGCAACGGGTTGACTTCCTTGGTGTGGATGAAACCAAGTCCACAATCGACGGTGATCGAGTTCTTTTACCCGGGTGGGTTCGCGCGCGACTACGAGTACACGACGAACGTGCTTGGAATGGTGCATTACGGGGTCTGGGGTGACAAGTGCGTGCTGGTTTCGGTCATGTTTACACGGTCCTCCTTTGTCTCAGCGCTCACTTGCACCTTAGAACGTTCACGAACCCGGAGATACCACCTGTGGCGTACCCGGACGGGTTCCAGGGGAACAATATCCCGTTGAACGGTGAAGTGGTTGCAAAACTATGTTTGGCGAGGTTGCAAGTGCTGAGAAACTGAACGATGATTATCTGACTGTTGGTGAGAATTGCTGATATCCTTTCTTGGATCCGAGCTATCGTATCTGTGCTATATCTACGCCGTGCTCTGTCTTGCTATGAATTGTCAATTTGATTTCTGATAGAGCCTTGGGGCATACACCCGAAGGGCCGTCATCTGAGCAACTAACATCGCCGGGATCCCTTATCAATCGCGTTCTCGAACGATTGCATAGCGAACAAGTACCATTCAGCAACACTGTAGCAATCCTAGCCTTCTAACTACATAGTAGTACACGCTAGAGCAATGAAGTGTAGGGGACGCGCCAAGTTGGCATATCCGTCCAACACGTTTTACATGACACACAAGGTATAAAATACACGACCCTGAGAGGAACAACAAAAGCTCGGAAGGCAAGGAACATCAACGAGTGATCACGTCGTTCTCGAAACTCTGAACGGTGCGAAATGGAAAAAAAAGTGTTCGTTATGATGTCAAAGTACGCTCGTAGAAGTGAGTCCACTCTTTTCTTAGTGGTGCGCATAATCGCAGTGGGTGCGGGTCGCGTATTGGGAGTGTAGTTTACGCCGTCTGGTGTGCGTGTGTGTTGAGCTGCTCAGTCATCCAGGACCTTCTTTAGCATCGACGCTACAGAGAGGCATCGCTCGAGAGCGCGACGGGATATAACGGATTCTGGGGTTCCAGAGACAGAGGCGGAATGCCATAGACGAGATCCGGATCCCAATAGCATCTATGCATGGTTTGCGAGTCGCCATAGGCTTGTATCTGTTCCAACGGGGAATATTGTGTGTGTGGAACAGCATCAGACGAAAAGAGCGAATGCTGGACGGCATGGGAGACGTGGGAGACCTTGAAGGTGTCTGGATTTGGATAGGAACAACCTGAGAGTGAAGAAGAACTCTCTTCGTATATCAATGGACTGTCGAGTGAAGAGGAGGGTGAGGAGGGTTCTCGAGAACGCGTCTGGGAAAGGAAGGGGGAAAGGCATTCTTCCTCTTCCTTGACCGGAGTGGTACTGATGGAGATGGGTTGACTGAACTCCTCTTTCGTCAACGTGGCGGGAGGGGACTGACAAGAGTATTTTGACATGATCTTCTCTAGTGCAGAGGTTAAGAGTTTCCAGTCGAACACTTTCACGTCCTTCTCTATCGTTCGTGGCTTCGGATTCGGAAAACGCATGATACGCTTGAAGAAAGACTCGAACTCTGGCGCCGACTTGGATACGGTGATGGGCCGAAGGCCGTCTAGATTCCTCCGTACACGATTTTTCTCGTCGGCGTCGAAATCCGCCACGACCAAACGTTGGAGTAAACGGATGACGTCGACAGAAGTAACACAATAAGTGTCCGTCTCTTCACGATGGATGCATGAGATGACAATATCTTCTGGGTCGTATTGGAACGGCGAGATGCGCTCCGCAGAGACGATGAGCCTATTACCATCTTGTATTCGCCGGAAGCGGACAAGTCTGCGACCTACCCGTCGTTCGGACGCCGTCCAGTCGTCGCAGAAGCTGTCAAGAGGTGTGGTGATGTCAAGAATGACGTTTTGTACCCCACCTTTGAGGTTGGATCCTCTCGAGCGTGTTGTACGCCCCAACTTTGGAATACAGGCCTGGGAAGATGATTTCGTGGGCGTAGTAGTGAGGGAGGGAGAGTCTTGAGAGGACTCCGAATCTGAAGAAAGAGGGGATTGATGTCGAACGCAGGTACTTCCGCGTCGACGTCTCAAAGAAAGGCCCAAAGATCCATTGGAACCCAACCCCATAGCAGTCGACCAATGCGGTTCGCTGACCGAGTTTCGAGATGCAGCATCAAGGTATATGAAATCGCCAAATGTCGCGGAATAGAGGACATGATTTTCTTTGTTCAGGGCCTGCATTGCAAGCGGGACCTTTGCAGACGCTGTCTTCTGCTGCAAGAAGGAAGGTACGTGACCTATGAGCTGCCAATGACCAGGTTCGGTCTCGCAGACTTGTGTGCGGACAGCATACCGCCCGACGACGAGAGTAATGCGGATGCCAACCGGTAGGCTCGCAATACAAGTAAAGTCGACGGAGATGAGTGTACCTTCGTTGCCAGCACCAGGTGTATAGCTTATCACTGAGAAAAAGTCTACACCGGAGCAGGCGAGGGGAGAGATTTCACAAGGTGGATTAGTCGTATTCTGGCCTATAGGGGTTAAGAGGCCATTGAACCAACCACTGGCAGAAAACGACCTTGTGTTATAGTCGGGAACCGGTGTCATCAGAATGACGTCCAACGATGTGAACCGTAGAGAAAGGGATATATAGTCAAGGGCGCGTTAGATGACGGCTGGCTGCACAGCGTACTGTGTGGAGGTACTGACAAGAACTAGTTCGGTGATGCCCAGATGAGAGAGGCAGATGAATTTTCGAAACTTAGGCCCACGAGACCGAAAAGTCTGGAGGATCCGCCCAGCACGAGACCCAACCCGATGGAACAATGTTGGAAATGTTGGAAATATTCTAGAGGAGCGGTTTAAATGTATGTGAACACCAACGGTGAACACAACTGGAGTGACGATCTCGAATCCGCGTCAAATCCGCGTGATGGGTCTCCTTTGTGTAGATCTGGATATCTTATATCATGTTTTACCATGGGTGGCCAGTTCGATATAATAGGGTTCACAGAACTATAGCCAGCGATGATAGTATGGAGAGATGACAGTAAACGACAGTATGTAAGGATCTGGGATGCCATCGGCGGAAGCCGTATACGTATTTCGCTCGACACTTGACGGAGCCGACGGCTGGCGTCCTTCCAAAGTGCCGAGGAGCGCACAAGGAAGGTCGGGTCGACAGTCTGGACCTCAGGAAACTAACCTCAGGAGAGACAGACAACGATTCAGGTTATCGTTTACTCACTTCTAGGGGCTATAACCTCTGGCATAGAGTCTCCTCCATCGATTTGCGATCTCAGCCAACTACCTCGAGAATAATCATATGAAGGGAAAGACCATCTCGTCGAAAACCATGGATCAGACCGAACATACAGCAATCTCGCTCAAATTCAAGTCCCCCAGAAAAGACAGGGACATGGAATACCCTCTTCAACTATGGGCGGTGCGAAGCATGATTACCCCCTTTGCTGCGAGTCTCAGGACTGTGGACGCAGATTAACAACTATAGCAAGCTCGACCATACCCAGATTTGCGGCAGGCAGATGTGTCAGGTGTCTCATGTGTGCTTCTGCAAACCGGAAACTAGGGCAAGGCGGAGAAAGGATCGTGGCGGTTTTGAAACGAAAACAACCCCTTCCACACCTCATTAGAGATTACCCCGCGGATTACCCGCCTTACAAGTAGGGCGTTTGCGGTGTAGCCTTGTGACGTAAAGGCTGTTTAATGATTGGTTGGAATGGAGCGCTTTTCTACTTTGGTCGCAGACCCTGCCTCCGAAAATGCTGCCCATCATGGGTGGCGTCGGCGTATCCGATGAGTAGCGTTCCCTGTGAAAAATGTGATCCTTGACGCCACCTAGATCGAGTGAGGGCGGGTGGCGATGGGCGGGGCGGCTCGTCCCCCATCCGAATGATACCACTAAGTCCGAGCAGGAACTGGTAAGGGGGCCCGGTTGGCAAGTTGGTGCTGGCGGTCGGTATTATGCTTGCAATGTTCCTATGACAAATTCTACCACTGTCAGCCTGCGCATAGCCTGCTGTCTTGTGGGCTTGCTACAGATTTGTGCATGTCTGTTAGCTAGTGTGTACTAGTATGGGAACTTTGAAGTGACCTTTTCAGCTCACTTCTTTCAACTGCTTCTTCGCACTTTTCTAAAGTCAACTCATTGCTAATTGAACTTGCAAGGTTTGCCAATACTTTAATTTTGATCGCAATGACAGGCAACATTGCCAACCAAAACTTGACATTTTGATATATTCGGTCCGCCCTAGCCGTCTCACGACACGCCATTCTTCTTCCACTGAACTGACATACTCATTGCGGCCATTTCATGTTATTCAGTTCCGTGCCGTGTGGTGTTTCCCCTAGGCCAGGACAAGTATCATACGTGCATCCATCGTTTTGCATTCAAATCAACCTCTGTAACAGCCATCAACTTCATAGACAAGGTATGCATTAGCACGAGTTGCCTTCAGGTCCGACATTGACCAAGTTCACATCGAATCGCACCGCTTTTGCAGGCGCATTCAATGAGTAGCGACCCATGCCAGTACCTCGCCGCTCATATCCTCATACCCTGCTGTGATTCGTGACCTCCATGGTTGCTCAACCCTGGAGCAGCAGCCTCAGGGCCACGAGCTCAACAGCAAGCGGTCAGACTTGGTGCATCTTCGATACCTATGAAAGGTATTGGTATTGTAAACGGAACTAGGTGACTCTTGATGGCGCCCCTTATTGCTCAGGGTAGCCTAGAACGCGGCCAACTCGGTTTTAGTATACAAAACTTCTTTTTTTTTGCTTCGAGAAGCTCACGAACACAGCTCTATTCACGAATCCAATTGGAAGGTACCTGGTTCAATCGAGAAGGCTCTGCGCTCACCAATAAAGGTTGATCGATAATTCAATGTGGATCAATTAATCTTCCACCCAGACGGGTCAACCCGTAACTGAACCGTCTGTCCGGTTATACGCGGTCACGCTGCAACGTATTTTTGGAACTGTAGGTGCCGCCACTACATACGCGGAAGGAGGCAGTATGATCTCAACCGGAAACCCGACAAAGAGTAAGTAATGATGCGACATGCGTATGTAATGAGACGTGCATGATGAGCGCGAAATGGACGTAGTGAACGATTGGCCATTTCATCTCGAAATACCGAGGCGTCCACCGAAATAACCCTCTGTACCTGTTTCAGTCGTATGTGGCTTCACCATTTAAACGATCATATCTGCTCGTTCCTTGAAGCTCGAACGTCGAACATCCAAGTTCAAGAACGAAGGGAAGCCATTGATTCGAGCTTCGGGCTCACCCTTGTTTTCTTTCAACCAGCCCTAAACGAGCGCCTTTCCAACACGGATCACCCAAAGATCATCACGATCTCCGATCATTGACCATCGATCATCGATCATCCTCACAACTTGCATCCTATCATCGGAAATGAAGTCCAGGTAAGTTCGGACCGGTAGAAGAACTGGAGAAGCAAGATTTTTGCTTCTTGAGAAGTTCGACGCTCATCGCAACCGTGTTCATTTAGCAGGAAGTAAATCCAGAATCCAAATGTGACAGCGCACCCCTGATGCATGCTACTACTACTATTCATGTAGCTGGGGAGGGAAGTGCTTCTGTCACGGCAATAACGAATTCAAAACTGCGTACGCTTCCATGCCAACTACACCTTTAACCACCCGATTAGGATGAATGCATTGCAATTGCAATGACCTCGTGCTGAGATCATCTCGCTGCGGTGTCAACGTGGTGTACACAGAACCTATCACGTTAGACTGGGACAAACTAAGCGTGTTGCCCGCGCTGAACTGAGCACTCTCATGGAGTCAATATCCTTCGGTGTCTTTTGGACAGGATGGGAAGTCCACGCGGAGATGTACCAAGCGGCGCACAACAAAGACGTGCCATATGAGGCAATATAGGATCACCCTGCAAACAAGCGTTCAGTAGGAGTTTGGCGAGAGCGATGATAGGGCTATCTAATCGATTGTCACTGGCTGGACCACAAGTCCCACGACGAAGGTCAGTTCACTGTATTTCAACTTCAAAGCCTTATCATGATGCGTGTTTGATGGTATGGTCAGATGGACCTACGTACATAACACCCTAGGTGATGAAAGAAGTTCACATGCTGTGGAGGGCGCGCAGTATGGAAGTTGAAATCGTACCATATGCTACTACAGCCTTGGGGAGGAAAGGGGGGTTGGCTCAATCACGAGGTTGGTAGCGCAGCTGCGATAATTGCAAAATACATATCACTAACCTTGCGAAGTTCCGGGTGGCTCCTATTCGATTTCGAAAAGCACTTTAGAGCGACGTTAGACCTCACAAGTCACAATCACGGTCAACCAGCCATGTCAGTGCTATCTGGTCAACCAATTTGAAACCAAACAAGTGTGGATTCATGAAAACGTTCGCGTCTGAAAATTTGCTAGAACACGTTGACGAGAACATCAGGAAGCATGCCCCATGTCGGTCCGTACTATGCCATTCTATTCAAATGACGGAAATATTGCTGAGATGTTCGACATACGTGATATGGTATACATATCCATATATGTCCGAGAAGCCAGGAAAGACAATGTCCTGGTACCGTGAACTTAACAAAACTGCCCTCTTCAGTGACTATCGTTATGTCGACTAGCTAGAGCGGCCGACTGCCTTCCTCAACAAGGGATTCGTAAACTTGAATTAACACGCCGACATGCCCGCACGTTACGGTGCCCAATGTTTCAGCCACACGCAACGGTCGAACTATGGATACTGAAGTTGGACTAGTCTCTCCTAGGGAGCCCCTTAGGTAGGAAGTCTGGACCATGAAACTGAACAATGCATTTAGAGGGGAGGTCATTCGGATATGGTCTATTCAGTGCGTGATCGGACGATATTCTTTCAGCCCTGTTCAGGTGAGTGTTGGTTGGAGTGGGGAAACCCAGGACAGCAAGGATTAATGCCCTGAACAGCTTTCGTAGCCTGACGCTCTGGCATGAAATAAGAACGTGGAGCGACCCAGCCAGACGGCGCCACTGGTCTGTTACAACAGATATGCATATCAGGAATACTATGCAATTACAACCACCATCACCGATCTAGTATTACGCTTTACTATAAGTATCATACCCACATACCCCAATAACTTAAAATCGTCACCAACTGCCAGGCGTCCGTGATACACGATGTACATAGCCATACCTTATCTTGTTCAAAACAAGGCAACCCCAAGTTGACCCTGTTACTTATACCGTGGCCATGGACCTGGCTCGCCGTTACATCGGGGCAAGGGGACCGAGTCGTTGATGCGTCTTTCATTATGAAGTAGTTGGAAGGTACGGTATAGCGGCTCTACAGCGCCAATACGATAATTACTAGGAATACTTGAGCTGCCAATGTGTCAAATAATCCAACTCAACATGAAATTCGGCGGCTTATGTTTGCTGATCCGAAGACATCCGTAAATAAGGGTCACCTCTTGGCGACTGTCTCCTGAATTCGACCCCGAAGTTTCTATCTCTGCTTTGGCGACAAGGTGGCTTGCATTCGGCTGCCGCATGTATGTATCACAGAAAGAATTATCGGAGCTCCACAGGAAAATGCGAACTAAGCGGTGTGAATCCTTGTGAATCCCTTTCGATCGGAGTGACGTTGTATATGTATATGACACCTGTGGGTACGATCTGCCACAGGCTGTGCTCGACTAAATTAAATTCCTCTACCTACAGAAGCTATCCGATATTCAGTATGTGATACATAACAAAGTGCTAATATACACCAAGTGACCATGCCTTCCATACCCTGTATTGAATGAGATGGGAATGAAAGACTATGAATCGACTGAAACAGACAAAGCAAAGAGCAATCAAGACCAGAAGTACATAGTGACACATGTGCACAAAGTCAATGCCATAGATTGACGAGGAACCCGATCGAAGATACGTAAGCTCTACTGCAAATCTGAAGAAAGGTAGCCAAGGGTAAGGCTCCCCGAATTAGCACTTTAGCGACGGTCGTTCCGAGCTTTGCGAGTGCTAGGTGCGCTGGAAACGAGCTTTTGTTCCCAAAAAAAGTGGCCCTCACCCTGAACCCAGTCTCCCGTTTCAGAGTCCCTTTCAAAGTCTCCATCCCTGTAGTTATAACGTTTCTGTAATAGACGAAGGAGGGGTCTGCGTAACGTTGGATCCATCCGGACGGTCTCCCCTGGACGGTAGCTGCCAACACCATGACGAGACAGGCTTTCCTCGAACAGAGCTTCCTCGTAGGTGCACCCACAGTTGAGATAGCCTTGTGGGGCCATACGAGGTGGGTAGGCTCGCCGTTCACGTCGGGAATCATGCCACGAGCAAAGAGCATTCCCAGCGCGATTTGAAGAGCAAAGCAACTTGATACGGGAATCGGTTCGCGCTTTCAACGACGCCTCCATGGCAGATGATGTGTGTGTATTTTGAACGGAAAGGGGGATAAGGGGATCATTGGTATGGCGAGTTGAGGCGTTGCATCGAGAGAGTTCTCTCTCGAGCTCGTTGACCCGTAGCCGGTTACGTTCATTCATGAGCTCGAGTTCTCTCTTCTCCTTCCGCAATGTTCTAATTTCTTCTTCCATGGAGCCCAGAGGGGGTCGATGGTGAGGATGGTCAGACAAAACCATGGAGATGCCTTCAGGAGAGCGACCAGAGGAGAAGTGTGTCTGGTTCTGGAACGTGGATGGGTATAGGGAAGGTGTGGGGGAGTCTAGTAGACGGGGAGAGTATGTGGATGAGCTGGTCCCTTGAACGGGAGCATGCCCGTAGGTCAACTCTGGGGGTACTTCCGGCGACTGCCGCTGGTAGACGGGCGTAACACGATCTGGTGGGTAGGAGGATGGCCACGAGATCCCATCACTTTGGCTATCCCATGACGACTGGGTATGGGGGGAGAACAGTGATCTGGTCTTTTGAGGATGATGAGAGGGTGGAACAGGCTCATCCACAGCCCCAGACAGACTGGATGTCAAACGCATGGGTGAGCTGGAGGGGTCTTTTTTGATATCGGTCGCCGTCTGAGGTAGCTTGTTAGATGAGACAAGCAAGCAGGGAGTGAAAATAGCTGACTGAAAAATAGAAACTGGGGAGGGTGGAAGGATATGGTATAGCGAGGTGTTGGACAGTGTCTCGCGGATCGGGAATGTGTGGATATGACATATTTACGAGGTGGACTCGGCTTACACAAACGCAGCTATTCTCGCGTGGCAGAACATTGAGGTAATGCCAACGAAGGAAAGCTTGAAAGTCCTCGGTGATAGGTGATCGCAGAGAAGCGGGGTCAAAGCAGAGAAACTAATCTTACGATCCAGGCAACCCCGATCCGGGACGGCGATGAGGTGATGTGAGGACTCGAGTTGGGGAATGAATGGAGTCTACCGATGAGTCGGCGGCTATCTAAGATTGACCTGAGAGTGTCCAATTTTAGGGAGAGGTAGATCCATAACTGAGAGATCAATCAATCACGGAGCGAAGCACAGCGCTTGTTTTGCAAGCACGAGAAACAAGGAGAAACACTCCTGCAAAGCCGACCATCCCTGTCAATAGTTGCGATGCTCGGACAGGACTTGATATATACGAAGCGTGGACGTTCGTCGGTGCCTGGTTTGCAGATGGGTCGTCGCAAAGGAACAGCCCATTCGTGTCAGACGTCAGACTGTTCGACTCGAACCCATCATTAGATCACTAGTCTGCGTGGATCACAGTACTGGTGACTGGGTGCACGAACAACTGAAATATGCGAATCACGCCGCTCAGATCAAACACATGGAGGATTCATCATCCTTAGTCCGGGATATGATGTTGCACCTGTTTCGTTACCATGCTACGCCGGTGCAACGAGGTGCCAAACCATACACGATTTGCAATGTCCCTGAGTAACGGAGTCGGTGGTCTTAGGGCAGTGACTGCACAGCCGCGCAAGTGTTACCGGTCACCACTTACCGTATCCGGCGGCTCTTGAACTTGACCACTCCGCTCGACCCTGATAATCTCGGGCCGTCCTCATTTTGCGGGGGGAGAGGCACACGGCCGAAAGTCCGCTCTTGACTCCGCCGACTCTGCCGCCGCGGATCAAACACTGCGCAGCCAGCGCCTAAAGGCTGCAAGTCGCCACCTGACAGTGTTAGCATAGGTTAGGAGGTGGATAGTATCGAGATTGTCAGGTCGTCAAGTAAGATAGCTCCGTGAACGAGTGTCGGAGATATAGAATTGAACGAAAATATTTAGAGGCGAGTCACGAAGCAGATTTAGCAGAGCATTTCCAGTCGATTGTCATATCTTCCGGGGGAAACTGTCACGATAGTTGTTTCAAGATCCAACCGGTAGCATCACGTCGGGAAATTCGGATCAATGATAGTCTTGATGATGATCCACTATGATCCATGTTTCCGCGATTCATGATTCGGGTCTGAGTGGGAGAAATTAAGTCTGGGTGGTTAGATGGACATGCTCAGGTACTTGGTGCACAGAACAAAGTCATACGTACGTTTACCTCGAGTAACGGGGATAATAGTCTTCTAGTTCAGCCTTCGGTTTCACTTTCAGTCGCAAGGGGGATCGGGATAATGACATGTGACTTGAATTCGTCGGAGTCTATGTCCATTTGGGCATCGAAACCTTGACATCTTGAAAACCCTCACCGCTGTCAAGTCTGTCAGGCCACATGAACCTCGTGCGGCGGCAATCCCTCGCTAGCAGTATCGCACATCGTTCAATTCGACGTACTAATTTCCATAGGACTGCGAACTCCTACTTTCCTTCGCTTGCAATGCCACAATCGTCCACCAACCTCGGCCCACTGGACTTTCAAGCTGGACCTCTCGTCTGGGTAGACTGTGAAATGACTGGATTAAACCCTAAGCGTGACAGGCTTCTTGAAATTGCTGTGCGTCCATCTTTGGACCTCTATGCGTTCCTGCGGTAGACGGTGATCTCCGTAGGTGATTATCACGAATGGGAACTTGGACTTGGTGGATGAAGGGCTTGAGTTCGTGATCAGAAGAGAGAAATCGGTTCTGGACAAGTTTGTATTTTCTTCGTTCGAGTTATTTCCCTCATCTCATACGAACAAGCATGGACAAGTGGTGCATAGAACAGCACGGTAAAGTAAGCACGATTCCTTCCTTGGAGAGTCGTCGAACATGGTGATGCGTTTATGCCAGTCGGGTCTGACGCAAGCGTGTCTTGACTCCCCATACGACAAAGACCACGTGTCGAATGCAGTCCTCGAGTATATCAAGAAATGGATACCTGAGCAACGTATAGGTATTCTTGCAGGGTGCTCGGTTCATGCGGATCGGTCCTTCCTTGTCGAAGAGATGCCTGACATCGTCGACTGGCTTCACTATAGGTATGTGTGATTCTCTGAGTTGTTACTATTTTGATTCACCTTTGCAAGGATTGTCGGTGGGTGCTAATGTTTCTTTAAGATCACACAATATCATCTTACAATAAGGCCAGATGTGTCGTCTATTAAGGTGGCCATTCTAAATCACTTTTCTCGGACTAATCACTCACTCCAGTTCAGGAATTATGTCGTCGATGGTATCCAGGAACTAATGCTCCCAAACAACTCTTCAGCGGTACCCACCGGTATGGTCCAGTCCGTTTTTAACAGCGTCTTCGAGTGACCATTTCTTAGCGCGTTGGAGGATATCAAGGGCTCTATTAGAGGTTATGCCATCACTTCTCATTCGTTCGTTATGCTTACCTCTGTCTCCGAGAGTTAGCTTGGTATCGTGAACATATCTTTCGTGCTCCCACGGAGCCCACGCGAACTCCAACCGTCGCACCCGCTTCCTCAAGTGCCAACCCAGCGTCTGCCCGATAGCATGGCATCGAATATACGCGAGTTATAATGCATCCATACAACACAAATGCCGAGATCAAACTCATTTTCGCTGTGTGCCTGCCTCTCAGCCTCCGTATCTAGCCGACTCCCGCGAGTATGATCAGCAACGTGGGAACGAAGAACAAAGCGAGTCAGGCGTAAGGAGCAAGCACGCAAACCTTGTGTGGTTAGGGTCATGACGAGAGTTTGTCAAGAACACGAGGGAAGTTTGAGACATGTGCCGCACAATATGGTGGTGATGAAAGTTACACCAGAGCATGGAATATCGATTTTCCCGTCGACCCTTGTCTTACCAATAGTGTGCCGTGAAGTTCTTGGTCCCCTCAACATTGACATGTTCTTTTCATCCACAGCACATCCGATCTACCGAGAACTTCACGCTTTCTGGCGACCTTTGGGCCACATGATCAGAGACACCGGGATGCGCGGCCCTCCATGGTCCACAGGCTCACACGGAGAAATATCGCAAGATGAGCCGTTTATCCCGGGCCCGTCCCCCCGCTCTCCAGAAAATCCTCATACATAGAAGTCTCGCGAGTATACTCCATCTCCCCACCAGTCTCCACCATGAAATTGCGACTAGCAGTACCTGCCTTGGCCACCGCCATCCCATTCTCAAATGCGTTTAACCTGACGTCAATAATTGGTTCGCTGGTCACTGACATCCTTCTCCCTGCAGCGCCCGTGACGCCACAAGTCATCGGAACGTTTACAGAACCCATAGCCGTCGATCTGATACGCAATACATACATCACTCGTTCCGGCTCCTCGCTCATGCTCGGCGATATACCGTGGACTCTTAGTGGCACCAACGTTTATTGGCTTGGTCTCGATGAGAACGTAATCCCACCCCCTGGGCAGCCCTTCTATGCTCCGTACAATGCGAGCTACCCCACTTTCGGCCGTATTACCGAAATTATGAATACAGTGCAGACGATGGGTGGTCGCGTGATACGCGGACATACGTTGGGCATTAGCGTCGGTAACCCCCTGAGTGTCATGCCTGAGCCCGGTGTTGTCAATGAGATGGCCTTTGACACCATGGATTGGGCTATTTACCAAGCGCGCCAGCATGGCATTCGCATTTTTGCCCCTTTGGTTGATAACTATGACTACTACCATGGTGGCAAATTCGTGTTCCTCAGATGGGCAGGCTTCAACCTTACAGGTGATGATTCCAGTAACCCCGAAGTGATGCAGTTCTACACGAACCAAACGATCATCGATGATTTCAAGAACTACATCAAAGTTATTCTCACACGCAAGAACCAGTTTACGGGACTCACTTATGCTGAAGATCCTACCATCTTTGCGTACGAGACCGGGAATGAGCTTGGTGGTCCTGTCTTTGGCGATATGTGGGTGCCGGTCGACTGGACGACTCAGATTGCGGTGATGTTTTGTCGAGCTGAGCGCCGCGATGAGGACTGACTTGGTTCGCTTCCCCAGGATTACATCAAGGAGCTCGCACCGAACAAGCTCGTCATTGACGGAACCTACGGGGTCAACCAAACCCATCTAACCATCCCTTCCATCGATATCTTCTCAGACCACTATTACCCACCAAACATAACAAAGCTCGTTGACGATATCGCACTCGTCAAGTCAGTCAACAAAACGTACATCGCGGGGGAGTATGACTGGACTGGGAACAACCCTCTCGCAGCTCCACTTCCTGAATTCTTTAACACGATTGAAACGAACCCAACTGTGGTGGGTGATATGTTTTGGAGTTTGTTTATGCATGATGTGCCCAACTGCGAGATATACGTGAACCACACTGATGGGGAGACCCTGCAGTATGGTAATCCTCTTAACACGGTGCAGAACAACACACAGATTGCCGAGATTAGGCAACATTTGTTCCGTATGAAGGGGCAGAATGTGTCGACCTATCTCCCTGCGGTCCCCTGTCCTGGGTTTGAAGCTGAATATACGTACTTTTGAACTGTTGTCGCGTTCTTATCGCAGTGTGTATAGTCAAGAGTTAGAATATAACATCGGACTATTTCAAGTGGTCTCCTCCCAGACTGACGCGTTCGTGACAAGTCACGCGTAGAGTCACACCTGTGACGCCTCGCGTCCTGCACTCAGCTTCCGCGCGTTGATGCGAAGTTGGATATGTTCTCCACACAACCGACCACTCGACCCCAGCTGGTCCTCAAGACCAGATCTCAAACTGTTTTATACTGTGATAATAGCCGCTGTATAGATTGTGACCGGTGCTGATGGAAGCCGGCACCTTGCAAGTTTTCCTACGTGTATTATACACAGTGAACAGTTCTCCGCAATATATTCTGGCCAAATCTTCTTCGCAGGTTACAGCGATAACGTGTAACGAGGGAACTGTGCAATCGATTGGGTATGCACGAGCCCCATTGAAGGCATGCCTTGCAGCTGTGTGCGATTCGAGGTCAGTATTCAGCTCGTATTTCATTTGGTATTCAATTCTTGACGCTACGTTGGTTGTTCATAGCCCGGAATTGCTCCAAGACCCAGAACGAGATTATTCTCTCTATGTTCTGGATCCCCTTGAAGCTCAGCCTCCGCCTTCTCATTTGACGAGTACATCTCAGAATTCCGGATCACCCCGTGGTGTCGCGGTCGCACTTGGACTGATGTCTTGGGCTCTGGGGTCGAGTTATTCAGGGAGCACTCATGTTACTGGGACACTCATTTCCAGTCCTTCGCCGTCGCTTGAAGTCGTCTTTGCACTTCGAGAAGTAGGTGTCTTTTCGTTTTCTTCTGGCGACCCGAACGTTTTCTTCGTACTGCCTGGTCAAGTCAATGGTTCTAATGATGCGTTTTCTTCGCATGACAGACTAAACGCATGCATAAATCGATGGTGCATGCGTCTCATTCGTGGGGACAGGCTGCAACTGCGCCAGGACCATCCCAACCCACAGGATATTCTCAACCTCAAACGGGTGCTGCAAATTGGTCTTCGGCCTTGGGACCTCATGCTCAAGCTGGGCAGCAGGAACCACGGACGCTCACGCGGTCTGCTGACTTTCCAGAACTTTACATTGGACCTCCGCGTCGTTCACGTGGTCGTCCTGAGGGATCTACTTCTTCAAAATCGAAATCAAAGCGTAAGTCTTGCATTGGTGATTCTTTTCGAGGGACTGATGAGGGTGATTACTGATACGATGGATGGTATAGCGGCAAATGCTCGTTCGGAATCTAAACCAGAAGAAGTGATGAAATCGAAGCAAAAGTCTAGATCCCGGCCTATGCGGCCTCAGCCTGCGAGTTCACCATTTATCTGTGCACCTTTAACACGTCCGGTGCCCACAGGATATCCTGCGAGCAGTATGCCTTTGGCGATTCCTTCATCTTTCTACCAGCCGTATATGACTGGCCAGCAACTCGGTCACTTGCAACCTCAAGCATACTCGCAACCTTATTCATGCTCTCATCCAACGTATAATCCACTTTTGGGCTTTCTTACTGCCCTCTCTGCATCGTCCGGTGGAAGTATAATGACTAACAGCACCCCTGAACAACAGGCTGCTCTTCTATCAGCATTACAAGGGGTGTTGACAACTAATCCTCAGCTCCTCCAGCTTGCCACACCCTGCGATACTGACCGTTCTACCCAACAAGTAATGCAAACTCCCAAGGAAACCATTAAACGTGAAGACGAGGTTGACGATGAAGATTCGGACATTATCATTTTAGACTCCTCCACCATCGATACGACTGCGTTTCGAAAATCAGGGACGAGGCGAGTCGAATTGAACGGTGGCGACACTAAAGGAAGTACACCGCCCCCTACGAACGCACAAGACTTCCCACTGCCTACGAGCATCCAGGGTACGGATGCGTCCCCGATGCCCGCGAGTACCCCTTCGTCAGTGCATGAAAGCACACCTGCTTCATCTCAGATATCGACGCCTTCGGTCGCGCCTGACTCCACGCCAACACCTTCATCAGACGCGGATCCCAACGCCGAGACACCGACGTCACAGTGTACCCCTTCAAGGAGGACTGAGAGGATATCTGGCGCGATATCGCCTTCCGTATCAGTGCGGACGACCCCTACCCCCTCTCACACGCGGAAACGGAAACTGGTTGAGTACGTGCAAGGTCATGCGCACCCATCCTCGTCTGCATCGCCTTATGTCGTACCCGCCTCCCCTTCGCCGACGGTGTTGCGCACGTCGAGCTCGGCGAGGGGATTCAACGGTAGTATGCGACAGAGACGAGTAAAGTCATCTCCGTCGAGGAGCAAGGTGTTGTCGTCATCTCCTGCGCGTCTGCCTTCGATGTTGGATGCCATGCGCGCATCTACGGCTGCTAGATTGCAGACCAATTCTTCAGGCTCTTCAAAACAGACGTTGCTAGCTTCTTCGGCCGGTCATAGAAATGCCGTGCAATCAGCTGACTCGGTTTCTGGCCCTTCCTCGAGACACAAAGCTGACTCACTTGCTGTTGTTGCCAATTCGAGTTCAGCTGCACACGAGGACGGGGCAGCAGCCAAACGGAGACGTACCCTGAACGAAGTTATGGCAGAGCAGGAGCGCGAACGAGAGAAGGTGCGAAAAAGGTCATCTTCTAAACGTGAACTAGGTATGTCTTTTTGTTCTCCGCCTTGTTGAAAGAGAAAGTCCTTGTGTTGACATGATTCCGTGTTTTTCAGTCCCACGTGCAGCTGTGGCGACGTTTCAGGAGACTCAACTACGTCCGACCAGGTCTGCGCCGATACCGAAGCATGCTCAGTCATCCCCTCCTCGTCCGCTTTTCAGATCTGGTTCGGTGGCATCCGCATCACAGTATCTTACTTCTACATCTAAGTCTGGTTCTGCATCGTACCCAGTTGTCTTCAACCCTGCATTTGCGCCTACTTCGATATCCACGACGACTGCGCCTGGACCGGCTTCGGCGTCCACTTCAACTGTGGCTGCGACGAAGAACCCTCTAAAGAACTTCGTTCTGCCGGCTTGGGCGCGTACTAGCACGGCGACACTTCCTCGTTTGTCCGAAGAAGCGCTTGCTCGACAGCAGGCCGAGCGCGAGGCCAAGAAAGCACTAGCCGCTCTGAGACGAAGGGATGCTGCCAAGGCGAAACGCAAACGCGTAGGTGATGATGCATTAGGAGTAGATCCTTCCAAAGAGTCTTCCGAAGACGAAGAAGAGATGACGAAATCGCCAGAACTGCGAGCGCCGGCGAGTACCTCACGAAGTGCGCCATTGCTTCCCACGCCGCCACTACCGACTCTGCCCGTGTTTGCTTCAGACGCGGTCGAACCTATCCCGTCGTCCCCGCTCCCTTCACAACACCAGCTTCCACCACCACCGATTATTCCAAGTACGCCCCCGCGGAAACGGGTATCTTTGGGATCGGGAGCGCAACAAACGCCTGGACAACCTGGATCCGGGTCTAGTTCGTTATTCACCCCAGCCGCGTCGCTGTTCACTCCAAGCACTCCCAACGGCTCTCGTTCGCTCTCACGAAACACATACACGCCACGTTCCCCATCAGCGCCTCGTCGATCAGCTACTAAGAAGTCACCATTGAAGAGTCTAGTGCGGACACCCAAGACGCCGAAGCGGGACAAGGGCAAGCACCAGGCTCCCAGGAGCGTGCACTCAGGCAGAAAGACGCTGTTTGCGTCGCCTGGTGCGATCCCTCGGACGCCTCAGACACAGACCAGCGTAGGGACAAGGACGTTCTTGTTGCCTCCCTCATCACCTTGTTCAATGCGTACTCCCCCTCAGCAAAAGGGTAAATCCGGAGTGCTGGAAGGCTCATCACCCTTGTCTGCGAGAGCCGGAATACCTAAGGTGAAGTCTCCGTTGGACATGCGCAAGAGTGGACGAAATGCGGGTTCTATGGAGGACGCGCTAGATCGTGAGTTGGACGCGGCACTTCATGGGCTCGAGGTGCCCAGTCAACCGCCTCATTCAGCTGTCGAAGAAGGCCGGGACCTTCATGATGCGACAGGGAATGAGGAAATCGAGGAGGATTTCCCCTCCAGTCCCTTGCCCCCTTCTTCGCCTCCACCACCGACGAGTCCATTGTCGAGTCCTGCTAAGCACCCGGATTTTAGTTTCCACGCCCCAGACGTGAATGACCTCACGGTTCCGGACTCGGATGTCTTGTTGCCCTCCGCAAGTGACACTGATGTGGCTCGGGGCCCATCAGACATGGCTTGGCTCTCCGATGATACGGCCCCTGCGGCCTGGTTTACAGATTCAGAAGCCAATGCGTGGTTCAGCGAGACTGAAGCTTGGTTGACAGACACGGAAGGGGGACCTCTCCTCACAGATTCGGACGCTGCGTGGTTGTCTGACTCGGACGCCGTTTTCGGTGATATATCCTCGCTTCCACCATCTATGACGTCGAACTGGTTGTCTGACGAGGCCGATGTGGATACAGATGGTGATGTTGATGGAGCAATAGGAAGGGCTGCTTCGTTCGATACGGCAGCTTTCGAGGAGGCGTTTGCTGCGCTTTCTCGTTTGGAGGGTGGAAAGCGAGGTGTTGACAGGGATGTGGGAGCGGAAACCGCTTCACCAGGAATGAAGCAGGAATACTCGGATTTTTGGCAGGCGATCCAGCCACTCTTGGGGGCTAACAGTGACAGCAAGGCTCCACGCGCGAATGAGTCGACCGACCAGGGGAAGGTTGCCCAGGATCTTCAGACGTTGCTGAACGGGCTTGGTGGAGAGACGTGAGACACAGTACACGGTAGTTGGTGCATTCGTACTGGTGCGTTGTTCGAAATCTAGGACGTTCATTTATAATATATGTAACCAAAAATTACACTCGGTGTGCATCCTCTGCATTACATTGTACCGACAGGTGTGTACATGGGTCGCCGCAATACTGTGAAGTTACGGAGCAAGTCATATCTTCTCCGCTGCTTCTCAAGTTCTTACACCAACGGATTGTCACAGCCTCCTGGTTTTTCCTTCGTCTGTCGTATGAAGTTACATTATCTGAGTCAGCAAGACGGCCTTTACTCGTGTGGTCATACCCAGTGCGTGGTGTTCTGGAGCTACTCAATGGACGAGTCGATTCATATTCTCTGACGACATCACTTGCAAATTAATACACGCTTCACCGTGTCGAACTGTATAGGCTGATGATCTACTTTCATCGTGGAACCCGGCTGCAGTGCAATACATGGGAAGAACAAATTTAGTTTTGAAGAAGTAGGTTTACCAGGACAAAGTGTTCATCAGAATCGACGAAGATCAATATCGTACACAGCGCTCCGTAGCGAGAAAAGTTGATGAGGTGACTCGCACCAATGCATAGCAAAGTGAAAACATAGCAACAGACGCGAAACAGTAGAAGCACAGTTTCGAACTTTAAAGTCAAGTAACGAGCAAACAGCCGAATGAACATCGACCCTCCATAGCGTCCCGTTCACTCCATTGAACCCGGCAAACTGCATCCCGGCTGCGAGATGCAGAACCTCGTCCGGAGTCGACTTGTCACCGACTGCTGTGTGTAGGACAAGCAGAGAAGAATGCGAATTCAAAGTCCGTGTAACGTTCCTGGATGATTCGCAAGAGCGTGAGTTGACCATCCTTCATTGCGGACCACGACTCGAACGGCTTCGTTTTCGTTTCATCTTGTGCGCCATGGCATGCGATGCGATGTGCATCCAACGATGGTTCGCGGAATGCCCGAATGGCGCCCTCGATAGTTGCGTCCTCGCTAGTAACGCTTTCGAAGGTGACGATATTAGAAGGAATGCCGGTCTCTTCACGGATCCTCCGTATATTCCACTTTTACTTCTGGCAGCTGTGATAGTTTCAGCTTTGCGCTTGGCTGAGGCTGACCCTGCCCGATCGTTACAAATGCGAGCAGATGAGGAGAAGTCTGCAAGTTCTTTTGAGATTTGGTATGGACACATTCGCGGACGAGCGCTGAAAGAGAGGTTGCGTAAGACGATACGTAGATATCAAGGAGATTCTTTCACAAGGCCAAAGATCTGAAATCCACTCAGGCTTAGGACAAAGTTAATTAAGTTAATGCTAGGTCTGGAAAATCGAAACGTCATCCAGCTTGGGGCTGCGCTCCGTTTTGCAATGGGAGGACAGGACTACGGTGCTTCCTACTACACAGACTCGGATTGCAGAGTCCTGGAAGAAGCGATTGAAGTTATTCCATACCCCACGAACGTGAAGGCTCCTGCAGGATGACGTGCGAGGCTAATTGGAGTCGCCTTCTTCTCCTTCGTATCGGGGGTGGTCAATGCAGGCCGAACAGACACGTTCAATAACTGAAAGAATTCGTTGAGGACACATTAGCGCTGTTTGGAAACAATTCAGCCCGAGACTTCTCCGGGCCGAGCCCGGGCACACCCCCTCGGACTCCCATGCATCATGTTGCACAACCGTTTCACCTACACTCACCAAAGCTCTCACCATGTCGATTCCTGATTCGGGCCCTGTATCTGAATCCCTGTCATCTGAACAAGCAGATATCCTCAAAACATTCCGAGAACAAGTCTTCGCGGAGGGAATATTGCATGAAGGCGATTCCATTGGCGTAGATGATCCGACGTTGCTGTGAGTGTACAGTTAACGTCAGGCTGCGAATACTCTTGTACCCTATTCTCGCTGCATGCTCACGATGTTTATGATGTTCAAAGTCGGTTCTTGCGAGCGCGGAAGTTCAATCTGGGTGAAGCAAAGAAGATGATTCGGAATTGTCAGTTGTGGCGACAAACGGTGTCGGGAATCGGTCTAGATGCGCTTTACAACCAAATGGATCCACTTGACGTGAGTAGTCTCTACTCTCGATGCTGATTTTCTTTCGATGAATCATGATTCCAAGTACCCGGGCCGCGAGCACGTGTTCCGATCGTGGTCGATGTTCTTTCACAAGGTAGGGTTGTGATCTAATGTAATTGGCGTAAAACTGACTTCGTAATTATTAGACGGACAAGGTCAGCGAGAGTCATCACTGTGCACGCCGAGTCATCATGTATAGCAGAAAGGACGACCCGTTAACATTCAATTCTTTGGTGGGATGAATCTTCCGGAACTTTACAAGCACGTTACACCGGAAAAGCACATGGACGCTATCTTCGTGAACGCAGAGCTGCTTACACGCGAGGTTCTTCCAGCTGCATCTCGTGCAGCAAGTCGTCCGATCGACGAGGGGCTTTCTATCATAGATCTCAAGGGTTTTGGTCTATCGCAATTTTGGCAAGCGAAATCGCTCGTTCAGGCCTGTTTCCAAATATCACAAGACTATTACCCAGAGACGTACGTTTCCTTTCCAATCGGCCTTTGTGTGTTTTCTGATCCTCACTCGTTCTATAGGATGGGCAAAATTGCTGTCATCAACGCCCCGTCCTCTTTCACATTCATCTGGTCTATCGTGAAGCCTTGGCTTGCCAAGGAAACGGTCGAGAAAGTGGATATCCTGGGAAAGAACTATCAAGAGGTTCTTTTGCAACTTGTCGATGCCGAGAACCTGCCATCTATTCTAGGTGGAAATTGTACTTGCTCTGATTTTGGTGGATGTGATACGAGTAACGCTGGTCCTTGGATGGAAGAGCGGCTAGCAAGAAAGACTGTCGCGGCGGTGAGCCAAGGAGGAGCTGACTCTGCTAGTCGTGAAGTTGGGATACCGAAGACTCCCTCTGAAAAGAGTGTCAGTATGAATACTAACGTTAAAGGGGATATCGAGACCGTCAACGAGAAGGTGCCCCTTGGAAACATGAAAGTTGATGAGACAGTTCTTGTTTGAATGGGATGTTGTCGTATATTGGATAAACTAGAAATAGACAGTCCACTTCATTAGTTCAATAACCACATTGTACACGGCGTTGCATGGCGAAACGCGGCAAGGATTGGTTTGCGAGTCTCTATAGCCTGTGGTAGGCTATGTGGCTCTTATCTCCAGAGAGACAACAGCGTGATAACTCATCGAGACCCAGATTGGCACGCGACTGTCGCGTGCGCGATGATTTGCAATACGTCTCGATCACCCCGTTGAACTCTGCGCGCTCGTTAGGTCAAGCAATCGATGAGTACTTGTCCGCTCTCAACTCCTGTGCAGCCGACTGCCTACTTTTCTTGAGACCTTTCTCTTGAACAGTGGGCTGGACACCATCGTATGACTCCAAGGGACTTCCAAGATAAGGGATCGCGATCTTGGCAATTTTTTGTCATGACATTTCCTGTTCATTGTCTAAGATACGATCGAATTTGACAATTTATCATGGAGATCAGTCCTGTCACCTCGCATTCTGACTCTGAGCTAGCAACGCTGTGAGTTGTGTGAAAACACCAATTTGAAGGTCAGGGAAAAGACGGTGTAGTCTGTAAAGTAGATGGGCCGATCATCCGAGTTCAACGACTCGATTTGCATGAGGAACCAACATCCACGCACCACACTCGTGGACAAAAATTATAATTGACGTACTCGGAGCCGTGGTGATACTGTATCAGTGTGCCTGTGCACCTCGGGGTATAGAGTGGATAGGCTTGTGCTTGTCGTCGACTTTCAAACTCTCAGCCAAGTCCTCGAACCAGCTTGTGGGTCAATAATGCTCCGGTCCGCGGTATTGATCCGCAGGGGCAGTTGTCCGCCCGAGCTTTTCAGTCACGTGTACATCATACAATCGACAGGTGAGCGCTAACCAAGTATCAAGTATCCGTCATTACGGGAAAAGATTCGAGCGATTCAGACTTGAAAGAGTAAACGGCACTCGTGGCGCCACTGATGGTCCGACTGCAAAATTTTCCGCGGAAAAGGACGTGCAGTGGATCACTGTGAATGTATACACAGTGTCGTGCGATAATCTCCGAGCATTTTCGTCACACGGCTGTAGACCATCGTGTCCATCGACATTGAATGATAGTGGAACAATCTGTCTCAGATTTTATATCTGTCAGGTGATCAGTCAAAGTTTCTCAAGATTTCAAGGCCCAGATCTACAGCCTCGGTGAGTCAGTCCCCTCCTCAGATAACATGGACATCGAACAGTTAGCGCTTTGCTATTCTCTACAAGAAAATAACAGTGGTGGATATCTAACTCGATCTAGGTTTCGTCAAGCAGGCTATCGAGCAATCGACAACATATGCGACTATTACTATTCACTTCAAGATAAGCCTGTCGCATCGCATGTCGATCCAGGGTACCTCAGGAGAGCATTGCCTGCGTCCGCACCTCAGGCCGGAGAGAACTTTGAGCAGGTCGAGAAAGACTATCACCAATACATCGTACCCGGTTTGCACACTCTCCCAGTCATATACTCCATGAAAAAAAAATAACATTCATCTCAAAACAAAGGTTTGGTCCACTGGCAACACCCATCCTTCTTCGCTTACTTTCCCACTGCGAGCACGTTCGAAGCCATTCTCGGTGATCTCTACGCGAGCGGTATTGGAGCCAATCCTGGATTCAACGTGAGCATCGCCAGTCATTTGAGTTAGGTTCCGCTGTGCTAAATTCGTACACCGTCCCTCCAGTGGTCTGTCGGCCCGGCATGCACAGAACTAGAAGCGATCGTCATGGACTGGGCAGCCAAGATGTTCGGTCTCGATTCTACATTCTATAACTCGTCCGAGGTTGGCGGCGGGGTCATACAGACGACCGCATCCGATTCTGCCACAGTCGCCGTCGTCGCTGCGAGGTCGAGATATACGTCACAGCACCCAGATGTCCCAGCTGAAAAGCTGGTATTGTATACGACAACCCAGACCCACTCTTTGGGGCAGAAAGCTGGACTCATACTTGGTTTAAATGTTCGCGCGTTGGAGGTCACATCCGAGGACAACTACGCAGTTCGCGGCGAGACCCTGAAACGTGCGATTAAAGAAGATGAACTCGCAGGCCTGCATCCATTCATTCTGAGTATGTGATATCTTGCTGGATGACCTGACGAGACTTGACATGTGTGTCTGTTCAAGTTGCGACTGTTGGCACAACTTCTTCGGGTGCTATCGACTATATCACGGAACTGGGCGAGATTATTGAGTGTTTGTTCTGTTGGCGCATACCTGAAAAGTTTGACCATGGTACCCAATTGCGACGAGGCCGTCGATGTGGCTCCATGTAGATGCTGCATGGGCAGGTGCGGCCCTATCCTGCCCCGAATACAGGGAACTCTGCCGCCTCGACGAGATCAACAAGTATGCCGACTCGTTCTGTACCAACTTCCACAAGTGGGGTCTTGTTAACTTTGACTGCTCCACACTCTGGGTGAGGGACCGCAAGAACCTGACGAACGCATTGGATGTCACCCCCGAGTTCTTGCGATCCAAGCAAGGTGATGCAGGTGTGTTCAATCCCAAGTGACCCGGAGCAATCTCGACGTTGACCGCAAACGATCCACCCAAGGTACTGTGATCGACTACCGGAACTGGCACTTGGGACTCGGAAGACGATTCCGTTCTCTCAAGCTCTGGTTCGTCCTACGTTCGTTTGGTGTAGAAGGCTTCCAGCGCTACATCCGACAGACACACAGACGATCCGACTCAGCGAGATCTTCGTCTCGCTCATTAATCAATCCACCCAATTCCATCTCGTCACGAAGCCTGCTCTCGCGCTCAGTGTCTTCCGTCTGGAACCCGCGCCTGTGGGTCAACGTTCCCTCGCAGAACTCAACGCGCTCAATCTCGCTTTCTACTCGCGCGTCTCTGCACGGTCCGATATTTCGTTGACGAGGACTGATTTGAATGGGATGATTTGTATTCGGCTGGCTGTTGGTGCGGAACGTACGGAGGAGGTGCATGTGAGACGGGCGTATGAGGTGTTGTGTGAGGAGGCGGAGAAGACGTTGGAGGGGTGGGTTTGGCATGGGAATGGGGTGAATGGAGATGGGGTGACGAAGACTGCGGCAACGCACGTCTGAGGGATGAAATTGAAAGTGACAAGAGAGATAGACAGTTTGGTTATGTGTATATAAGAACGACTGCTGGGCAGTCGTTCGAACGTTTATTTGGTCATGGTCTTGTTCTGTATTCATCTCCCCTTGGGTCCTTACACAGACATAAGAGTCGGGATGGAGACGACGTTCCAGAAATGATAGGTTGGTGCCAACTTTGCTTTAGCGGTTTGACGAACGATACTCGGATTGAAGTTTCCGCTCAAGTCTCGAAATCGGGTGCATGGTTCTCACAACGTAAATACGCGGTGTAATTGCATTGACGTTTGGGGGTTGACCCGAGGCGGAGGCTCCGATCGGAGGATGGCACGAGTGAAGAACTTGACGAAAGTGCTGGGGGCAACGGTGTAGTGCTGTTCAACTTGTGTTCACGTCGTGTTTCTTTGTACTAGTTCGGGCTACGGCGCCTAAACTTTTCTCGGCCGTTCAGAACACGTTCGAACATGTTATGCACTACAGTTGTATTGGTCTCATTATTTGTTGATTTCCGTTTGTGCTCATATCCTTATCTTCAAGCTTTGGAGCTTCGTATCAAGTCGTGCAAGTGCAGCACAACGCTTGAAGAAATGCACAGCCACGCTGCGAACCTTTCAACCCGGGCTGGCAGGGAATCACCTCGAGTAGTTCTAAAATGAGAACTAGGGACGTCCGAACGTCCAATGTTTCAACCGTTGACCCGATAGCAATGACAGCGTCCATGTCTCGGCGCTTGACAAGACGACCGGACATATCAATCGACTCTCGGACCTGCAATCATAACTTGCCGTGAGCCTCTGCTGGTTGGAGAGCGGTATATACAAACGCGAAAGTTCGGACTTTGAAGCTTTTGAAGGATGACCAGACAGAGAGTCAGAAACTCGCGAAACTCACTGGAGTGTATAGAGTCACTGCACAGTACTACCCGATCTGATCCGGGTAGGTTCATACTTTTTGGAACTGATAATCTCCCCAAACCAGACTCTCGTTCAGCAGAAGGGCAATCGTTCTGGTCGGCAATTGATAGCGCCGAGGTTTGTTGATGTATCTAACATCTATACTTACATGGAGACTTCGTGGGTAGATCCTCAATTGTGCGACTCTTGGAGTGTTGTGGTTCATTTGACCGTCCTAGCGATCGATAGCCTGCAAGGGCCGACAATCGATCAAGCCCGTGTTCGTTTCGTTGTGGGAGGTTTTAGCAAGCCCTGTTCTTTGCCTGCTCAGCTACAGTTGAGACTCGGATCTTACCTATCTCGCAAAGAGACTGATGGTAAGTTGGGCCCCGAAGCTTTGGCAGGTTTTTGCGGAGAAGAGACCTGCGCGCAGAGAAGGACAAGTCTCAGTTAATACAGTCCGTCTTCCCATTTGTTCTGAACGATTTCGTAGCAGTGTCACCATAAATAGTACGACAGGCTGGGGTTTTGCGTGCTAATGACTGCGGCGTTCTACGATTCTAACATCAAACAACTGATAAAATGATGTTGATGGAGGTGAAACGAATCTCAGCGCTATCCATTCCCTAGCTCCATATTTCCCGAATCTATCGGAGGGTTTGAGGACGCTCAAACTCCGGCATGGACTTACTCCTTGTATGCAGGGCTGTGACCGCTGGCCGGTTACATGGAGATGGATTTAGAAGCGGTTTGCATTTCTTCTGCGACAAATCATCATGTGCGAATGAATGAATGGTTTCCAGCAAGCCTTATGCCATCCATAACTATCTATACACGTGCCGATAAGCTCTGATCTAATATGTAACAGGACCGGTGCAAGACTCTACATAGATGGTGAAAAAGTGCGCCGTCATTTATCTCCGAATTGCTCAACAACCCTTGTCACTGAGATGGTGTACTCATGGCTCTCCGGTGTCTCTGGATCAACCACTGCCAGCTGCGGCTTCAAAGCCACCGTTCTTCCCACCCCACGGGGTTGAAGTTCGATATTGAGAGCCTCAGTTGTCTAAACGACGTGGGATCAATGCGGGGGCGAAGATGCGCCTATGAATTGAAACGTACGTGTATGTGAGGGTCCATTATTTCCGTCTGTAGTTTTATCATATTCAGATCAGCTTGAGATAAGAGAAGGCGGAGCGATGAAATTGAAACGGTACCTGTCTGCGGCTATGAGAAGTTTCTACCCCACTGACTGGCCCGAAAAGGATGTTCTCTTGCACCGTCGAACTCACTTTCCATCCTCCCCGGGCGTTGAGGGTGGACATGAGCGAATTTGAATAGAGCTTTGATAGGGCAAAATCCCATATATAGTTCCTAGAAATATCGGGGTTAGTTCGTATCCTAGGTCGTCTAGTAAGATCTCGAGGCGCACAATGTCGTATTCTAGACGAGAGGGGTTAGATAGTGCGTATCAGGGGCAGGGACGACTTACCCTAGCTGCCAAGAATAGTGTGACATCGAGAGTCGCGGACACAGCTGTTATCATACCAGTCTGCACCGTGACTTTCAAACAAGGTTACTTTGTAAGATTTCGACTTGGTATAGGAAAACAACCCACGTCGGATAAGTCTGTTGACGAGGTCGTCTGTCGCCGCGAAACCTGTACGTTGACGCCACTGATGAGAACGTCTGAGTTGAATACTTCATTGGAAGAGTATCCGGCACCCAACAAACTCCACACCAGCGATACTGTGATGACGATATCCGCAACGGCAGAACTTCCCAACCAAGTGATAACAGCGGCATCAAATTGGTGGAAATGGGCATATTCATTAATGATCGTGACTGAAACTGAGGTTGCTGTACCACCGACTTGGAGTGGATACGAGTCAGAAATGATTTCGAGGTAGAGGTGCAAACTTACTGAAAGACGTGATAGCGAAAAGGCCGATGAAAGCTGGAATGTAATTAGACTTGCTCATGACCTTTACCCGCCATGCGATAAAAAGTTGCACGGCTGAAGAAATCATTACAGTCATCAAGGGATCTTCAGACATCCATTGTCATCCAGTTTGTCTTGAATTTAATAGGATCACTTACCTGCGGTCAGCACTAGACACTTGATCAACATGAAAGTTCAGAATACGAGACTGAAAACGTACTGATTGGTGCAATTTTCGTCGCTTGTGGAGTACCAACAGAGCTGCAGCGTTAGGCACATTTCGGGACAGTTGGGACGCGAGTACCATAACGAATGATAAGAGGTTCATACATCATACCGATGTCAAAGCCCGTGTTCAATGTCTCACAAAAGAGCAGATAGGCCACCTTTGCAGAATAGGGCACCAGTTCGAACTGGCTACATGATGCAGCGGATGAACAAACTCACAAACATCTTGATCCAACGTCTATCCCTAGAGTAATTTTAATCAGCGAGGAGATGTAGGTCACGAGAGCTTTTTCATACCTCCTGTACGTCTGGAAATAAATGTATGTCTAACCAAGACTTCAATTAGAATTTCTTCAGATGGATTGAAACTCATACCTGCACTACCAGCGCCTGGATTCCCTCACGTTTCATCATTGCCTCACGGAATTAAGAGATGGACACTTACCCCGTAGAGAATTGTATTGAGAAACACGCCAATGAGCATTGGTCCAAATCTGAAGCGAACCGGTGAATAGAGCTCGCTCAGCACTGCTAACGTGACTTACAGGAGATCAACTCCAGACATGGCTGAGGTGAATTAACGAGGGGGACATAGACTTGCGAACGAAAGCATCGTTCCTGTTACTTATACTGCCTATTGTGGATCTCGCTTGTCTAAAACATCCCATCACACACGCCGCATGTGAGCACAGGGTCTCAGAATGGTCGATGGCGCGGAAGCATATGATGATGTTTCGTACCTTATCATCCAAGTCGTCAATTCTTACTCTCTGAATCGAGTAGATCGGAAGCACGAGTGGGCTTTGTGAAGCCGGTCAGAATGGAGGACCGTCATGAACAAACTGTTTCAGACTGACAACGTTGATCACACGCCGTACCAGACGGATTGAAACTGGTGATAAACGGGAATGCAGACTCTTCGATTCACATTGGCCTGGAGATGAGACACAGCCCTCACGAACTAATCCTGCAATCTGTTGTATAAATCAAAGCCCCCAGAGCTGCTGACCACTGCCAGTATCTCAGTTTCGTGTTGGAAAGCGATGATGGTACCCAAGCGTTTATGTAATCCATGATGGCTTCGAAACACCTGGCTAGTACAGGGATTCAGTTCCGGTGTGATCTCAGTGATTACCATAGCAAACCGTGAAAGACGGTGTTACAAGTTCTTCATCAATGTCGGCGGCCACTAGTACAACAACTTTAAGCCTATAATCTCATGTCAACCTAAGCGATTGCGCATGACCGAGGTGAATTCAGCATGCTGCTGTGATGCAAAAAGTTCCCCAACACGACATGTCAGCGACACGTTCACTTGTGGCTCCCCTTCCTGCTTCAGTGGCCGTACTTAAGCGGACATCGAGTTGCTCTTTGAATTGTATCGCATTGACTTGCTCGCCGTTTCGAACAGCCACGCTTTGAACTAACGCGCACCGCTCTCACGAAGCAAGCACAAAGTATGTATCCGCGGTACCCTGTTCGTGTCAGCAGGTCGTAAGTCTCACCGTGATCCGACGCTATGATCGGATCATTGCGTGAGTATAGAGCTGCCTAACGCCAAACTCAGAGGTCTGATATATATGGGCGCAGAAGCTGTCTCGCGAGATTAGAAAGTCTTAAACCCCTTCTTAGTTCCAGATGAGTACAGCAGACTCTGTCCGCCAACAAAGTGTCGGTATCATCGGCGCTGGCTCCGCAGGGTTGATCACCGGTTACACCCTCCTTCAGGACGGGTTTGAGCACGTACAATTGCTCACGCGCGACAAGTCAGTCGGAGGCGTATGGGCCAAAGGACGCCTCTATCCTGGCGTTTCAATCAACAAGCAAGTTTCACATGATACAGACGTACCTATCTTTCTGATTGTAGTTCTGTTCTGCAGTGTGCATGGAGAGTTCCGATTCTCTCCCTTGAAAATGTCACCCCCAGCGTTGGAGGATCAGGCAGGAAATCGTCTCTCTGGCGAGGACATGAGAGCCTACATGGAAGAGTTCGCTGGTAACTTCCTGATGGGAAAAATCCGCTACGAGACGGAAATATTGGACATACGGCGTGGGAAGGACGGTTGCGGCTGGGATGTTGAAGTCTTGGATCTCAAGACAGGTAACAAAGAAGTGCTGAGTTACACTCGCATCGTCCTGTGTACTGGAGTTAGTGTTTCCCCTCGCGCACAGCGACATCATACTAAATATCCTTTCTGTTTCGCTGCAGGGGTGCAGTCAGCCTCGGGTTCCTGAGAAATTGACAGCGAAAGCGGCCAGAGAAGCTGGTTTCTGTGGTCCAGTCGCACATTCGTCTGAGTATGCATCCCATGTCCACCAAATTCTGAACGACGCCAAAACTGATCCCGATTACTCGGTTGTCGTGGTCGGAGGAGCCAAGTCCGCGCAAGAGTGAGTGACACATCGTGATCCGTGAGCAACTTGAACAACTTGGATTCTGCTCATTTGTCAGCATCTCTGCCCACCTCGCCCGCAACGGTGTCAAGGTCTCGGTTGTCTTCGACAAGGTAGACGCCTTTTTGGCTTATCCCGTTCAGCTCCCTGAATGGATTAGAAAAAGCAGGTACATTGTTGTATGCCTTCTAACTTACCTTGGCTCACGGAGTGTTCAAGATCCCTCAGCATCTTTTCACCCCACGTTGAGTTACGGACTAGACTAGAGTAAGATTTCTATATTCTACTCGAGTGAAATTCAGAGACTAGAATGTCTTTCGAATTAAACGCTTCCTGCACACTACCTCGCTAGGCAGCGCGATCACACATGGCTTCTGGAACACCTTAACATGGGCTTCTTGCAATGCCCTCAATATTCCAAAAGATTCGCCTTTGCGAAATGCACACTCTATGTTCTGGGGTATCCGTACCAACGATGAAGGAACATGGAGGAAAGATGGCTTCCACGCTCTCGTGAACGCTGGAAAGATCAAACTAGTTGCTCCGACCAGAGCAGAAAAGTATGGCGCGGACGGCGAGTCGATCGTCCTGCAGAACGGAGAGTCTTTAAAAGCGAGCGCCGTCATTCTCGCTACCGGGTTTGATTCTTCGTGGACACCCATATTCACTGAGAAAACTATGAACGAGATTGGCCTGGCGAGACATCCTCCCAGGAGCAAAGATGTCGATGAATGGACGCACTATAAATCGCTGGCCTCTCCCCCGAAAGCACATCCTCAGAGCGAACAGTGGGCCTCATCCATATACCGCGGTATTGTCCCTGCCAAAATTATCGAAAAAAGGGATCTCGCAATCAACGGTGCACTTGTAGGCCATCCCATTTTCTCTCTCGTCGATGTTGTGTTCTCACTTAAGCACAGTTCACGACCAATAACGGGTACAGTTTCGAAGTAATCGCACACTGGATATCGGCCTATTTCCTTGGAGATAAGATGCGATTACCATCGACCGCCGAAGAGGCACTCGCTGCAACAGACAGAAATGCAGCTTGGATGCGGAAACGCTTCCCCGGCATGTTGCTCTGGATCAACGAAAGTTATAGTAGTGACCTCGCATTCTGGTCGTGGCCACAAGCTGTTGACGAGTTGCTCAACGACCTGGAGCTTCGGAGCATGCGAAGTGGTGGGAACTGGTTGACTTGGCCGTTCAAGGTGATCACACCTGATGAGATCGCCACTCTTAAAGAGGAACGAGATGCTAAAAGAGAAGCCGATACGAAGCGTATATGATTCATCGGGAAACACGCGCTTGAGCTGGGCTCAAGTTCCTACTATGCCATGCGATGATAGTATCTCCTTTGAGTCTGATTGCTTCGACATCTGATATTCTTCCCCACATCCGTCCCATATCTGGCGGGCTCTGTTCACTGGACCACTTAGGTTTAGAGTTTAAATTATGGAAGTCTAAGTCCGCATACCTGGTGCGCAACTAGTTGAATTGTAGGAACAACCGTCTGGTTTACTACATACATGTTGGGGTGCCTAGTCTATTCCTTTCCACACGTCAAGTTATACTTGCTGAGAGGTCTTGAATTCGTTGGTGTTGGGTGCACGGTACGCCCGTCTCTTTTACTGCAACTTAGTGTTGCAGGCTTACAGGTTAATCTTACCACCCAAGGGACTAAGCACACAATTGTTCTGTATACTGAGAGGTTTGCCTCAAGATTTAACTAGACTAGTCATCGAACATCCTCTAGGTCTAAGTTAGAACATACGTCCCTCCGCAGAAACAACAAGTCGATTAAACCCTCTCCACTTTCATCGATTTCTCCGAACCAGAGTTGTCGAACGGACCCTCACCGTCACGAATGATTACAGTGTCACTCTCCCCGGTGATGCGTACACCGTTCATTTCAATGGTATGATTAAATTCTACACCCCCGGTGGTGTATCTCGTCGCCGTATCTCTTGACCATGCCTGACCCTCCGCAACACGAAGGACGAGCATTTGTGGCGAAATACAAGTGAACATCCCGTAGATGGACAGAAGAAAGACGGAAAACTCGCTTTGCATGCCAAAAGCGACGAGGAAGGCAATCCCGGATAAAGTGTATGGGAGTGCGGACTCGATGATGATCGATACAAGCGACAAGTACGTTGACCCAAAATCTCCACCAAAGGTATTGCGCATTCTCTTGGCGTATGTCATGATCCGGTAACAGATTATACTGGTCGTGATTACGTTGAGAGCGATGGTGAGGGTGAAATAGACGAGGCCGACGTGGGCGGCGAACCCGGCGAAGAAATCGGTGTCAGGTGTTCCGGAGGCGTACAACTCGAGGATCGCAAAAACGAAAGTGGCTACCCAAAGTATGGTCGGAAAGACGATGATTCGCAAATTTCCACACCAGACTGTCCAGCAACGGTGAATCTGTGCGGTGATGATGAAATGAGGTCACTCAGGATATCGGACTCTCTCCGTAGCTCACCAACAAGGCATCGCTCATGAGCTGAAGAACGACAGAGGCTGTTGACCCAAGTGTCTCGTACCAGGCAGCAGAGTATTGCAAGAAATACGCCACGGATCCTCCTGGCCAGTCTTGATGTACAACCCACATCTCCTGCGCCAGGATGGACTGTGTCGCCATGAACACAGTGATGCAAAAGAGAAGCATTGTGCTAAAGAACATCAAAAACTTGTTGGAGGCATCGCGCTTGGTCGCCCTCCACAGTCGATTCATCGTCTGGAAATACAGTACCAGTTCAACGCCTGGTGTGATAGGTTCCGAGGTTATTGATTGGAATATTGACCAATAGATAGGGACGATCACGAACCATATAGGATAGCGTTGAACGTATTCCCAACATAAAATGAATTCTGAAAAAAAGCGCCTGTGCCTCCAGTAGACATTATTCCGGGAACTTGAAGGGAGGGAAAAGAGTGGGCGGGGGTATGCTGGAGAGCCTGCGATTTCACGGCCTCCAATATATGTACGCATTTTCCATGGACATCATCGACTGACCTGAGATCGGAATCAAGCGTCTCAGGTGTCAAACAGCTATTTAAAGATGTTGCGATCATCGTATATGTTCGAGGCACTCACAACGGGCGGATCTTTTCATGTGGTCTCACGCGGCAACCTTGCATACTGTATGACAGTCGACATGGTTGATATGAGGTTTTCGTGCAGTAGGCCTATATCGCTCGCTCAAAATAGCTAACTGCCGATATGGTGATATGCTCACACTTCGAGAGCAAGCTATACTTGGTGATGGGTGATCAGCATGGATCATGGCCATCAAGAACTACTTATCTCGCTATATTGGGCGTCGGCAAAAGCCTTGCTTGACGCACGTCGAGAGCGATGTGAGGAACATGCCTAGGTGTGTGAAAGGTGTTTCAAATCGCATTGCGAGATAACTGACGTCCCCGGCAATGGATCGTCACTCCAGAAACTCATCAGCGTTCCAGTTTTCAATTGTGGCCGCGGTGCAAGATGAATAGGCGCCGATCATGAGGCAGTAAAACTAGTAATCGTGTCTGGTGACTGCTATGGTCAAAGCAGACTCGATTGGACTCCCAACGTAAACTCCAGAGCGGCCGACCCCGCAAGATCGTGTACCTTTTCTAGTTTCAACCCGACGGCACGACTGTGATGACCAATTCAATCAATAAATTACGCCATGGAGAATGAAAGTGATATGAGGGTGCTGACTCACCCTAATGCTAGTGCCTCTTCCACCGTGCGTTCCTTCCCATTTTGAATTATCCACATAACAAGATCTTGATGATACATATTGTGATTCCCTGCACCAAAGTTAGGAAGCATCGGCTCAGGAGCCTGGGAGTAGTGGTAACGTTAGTGTACTGAGCATGCAACGGAACAAAAATGATCATACCCGGTCTACCCTGAGGTTCTGGTCTTCGGTTTCCAAAGCGGTACGTGTGCCACCAGCGAGAACGTACTCATGAATTAACAATCGGCTATTGGGGCCCATTGATTTCTTGACGTTGCGTAAGATCGCCAGCGCCTCTGAGTCTGGCCAGTCATGTATTATGTAGCGCAGATAATAAACATCCTGTCCGTGGATCGGGGATTCTTTGAAGAAGTCCAGGGGCACAAACTTGAGCCTGCCTTGGGTTACTGCTTCTGTAGCATCCTTGGCACAAACGATTTCCCCCTGTTCCACAACGTCGGGCAGGTCTTGAGCTGTGACGCGAAGGTGCGGGAATTTCTTCACGAGTGGGACGGCGAAGTTGCCTATACTACATCCAATATCGCAAACGGTCGAGACACTATTCCGGGGGAATTGGTGGAGGATGGACAGCGCTCCCATGGCTGAACCCGCACCGAACATAGCTCGATGGAAGTTCTAAAATAATTCGTGGGCGCTTTTTTATTAACAGAAATCAAACTGAACTTGGCACATACATCTTGTCTCGCTTGCTATAGCAGATGCGTCATGAGTACCGAAAAGAAATAAGATGCATCAAGCTTACATCTGCTCTGATCCAATCAAAGACATTGCCTTGAAAGCCATCTCCTTCAAGTTGTAGCGCATGCATAAGCGGAGCATTGTACACTCCACGCGGTATCGCAGGATCTGAATCAATGAATGTTCTGTGCAATGACGCTGCTCCTCGAGATATATCCATGCTGAGAATGCGGGCTAAGCAACTGATATCGCAAGACGATGAGAGAACCTGGGAGATACGGGTATTTGCGAAGACATCCTTATCCACTTCCATAAAACAGCCTTTTAGAGCTAACACACGAAGTACGCGAGACAGGTTGCCTTGATCGAGTTGCACAAGTCTGCTCAGTTCGCCTACATGCAAGCCTTGTGGGTACTGTTCGAGAACATCGACAACTCCTGCACGAAGGGCAACTGAAATGCACGCCCAATCAAATGACTGGACGAACTGCACGCTGCAGATGTGAGCAGCACGAGTTAGACATCAAAGATGACAGACATCTATGACAGTATGCTGCGGAGGTGCAAGAGAAGCGCAGAGCTGTTGGCACGCGCCCTCCAAGAGGCGAATGGCTCGATACAACTCAGTCGTTTCCGTGGCAGTGTTCAGTGGGTGAAAATCGGTAGATCTTATGGTAGGGACCTGATTTCCGTCTTTGGAGTACTCCGCAACGGCCTTGCGGGCAGCATCTTGGATAACGTTGAGAAGAGCTTCGACTTCGCAGCTTCCCGACATTGGTGATTCGCGGTAGAGTCTTGATGAAAGAAACGGATCGAGAGAAAATGCTGGGAACTCAAAAAACCCACACCCAGCTCTTATACGAGGAGCACTAGGTTGGGTACCGCTCTACTGTAAGATGTGCCTCAACAGTGGGACAAGTTGACTAATTTCCAGATGCTTGACAGAAGAACCTGACAGAGTACCCACATAAATTACAGCCCTGAACAAGATAGATGGTGGCGAGATCGTCAACGCAAACGCGCTGAATATTCTGCGGATACAGGAAAAGGGTATCTAGAATGATGGTGATTTCAATCAGTTCACAACTTTTCCCATTTGCATTATACCTTTTGCTCTTCCTGATCTGAATACTGGAGTTCCAGGCTCGCACTATTCCGAGTCTGCCATTTGAGTCTTCTAGACAGCGAGTTGACTACGGGTTAAACGGATCTATAACAGCAACGTTATTTAATCCGTTGCAACTGACACTAATCTCGAGCAGTGGTTGGAAGCTGAACGTTGAACATCGTAGTCGTGGATCAAATGAATGTTAAATAGGCGAAGAAGGTAGTAATTTATTCAGCTTAAAAGCGTGAGAACCGGACAATAGGCTCGCGTTGGCCTCGTGGTTGCGGACGACCACAGACGTTGACTCGGAGCTCATCACGTTCGACGATATCCAACTTGATATCTCACGATGAAGAGAAACCAGTCTTCGAGGGCATCGTCGCCGACGCCTACGACGTTCTCCGGAATCTCAAATTACCGTACGGAATCTTACCGCCCAATCAAAGATCAAGGGTCCGTACCAGCGATGCCGTCCTTGGATCCCAAAGTTATTGCGAGAACGCATTACTATGAACTACAGCAATACCTTGCTGCATATCTTGCCAAAGGCGCGTACAGTTTGTGAGGGTTTCTTCATCTCGGAACACTCGCCCTGATCGTTCTACAGCACCTGTCAATTCTCGGTCGACTGCGCGTCAGAAACTAACGAGACTCACGAAACAGCAGTTCCAAGAACTGTCTACTGATGTGTATGATGAACTTGTTCGTCGGAAGATGAATACACCAGAGAATGAAGTACCGTGCCTACCCCCCCGTGATGAGTTTCACCCGAAAAGAAACCAAGCCCGACAAAAACTTGCCACGCTTCCGACTGCCCGATTTGAGGACCTATCATCTGACGTATACTTCGAATTATCTAGACGTTATCCCGAATTTAAAGAGGAGGTCTGTCCTTATTTACTTCGGAGACGTCGGGGTTCAAATGATCACCCAAATTTATTCCATAGACCGAACCAGGAATGGCACAAATTGGTTCTCCGGGGTCAGCCTATGACGATATGCCCTCCCCTGAATTCCATACCTCTCCTCGTCCGGAGGTTCCCAATCTCTCCATGAGAGGACGAGCGTCCGAAGACAAGATGGACAATCCATATGATAGACAACGGCCAAGCGATGACGAAGTTCCAGTTAGGCGGAGTGAAGACACTTACGGCTCAGACTCCAACAGCTACAGCATGAGCTCTCGAAGGAAAGCCTCTCAAGACGTCTCCAGAGGGGCTATTCCAGACTTTGGACGGAGACCGAGCGTATCTGCGAGTATTCACAGCGATTCCACAGGGACGACCAATGCACAGAGCGCTACTGCGACAAGTGGGATGATTATCCCCAACAAAAGTACTATTGCAGAGGAAGATATCGAGGTACCGTATGGGCGAGATGAGGTACGAGACAGTTCGGCGACAGCCATTGATGAACGTGGTAGGGAGGGTGACGGCGACCCATACGGAGGGACAGAAGGTGAACATGAAGCATCCGTGGGAGGCTTGAGTGCACTAGGTGCGCGACTGAGAGGTCGTGTGGGCGATGGTGTGGACGATGATGACGGGGGTGGTGCAAGGAGTGGTGAAGATTATTTTGACAAGGTATCGCTCGGACGCGCATCCGTAACGTCTGATCGGTCTACGGGTGGTCTACGGGGAATTAGTGGACGAGTGAGCGTGGGAGGGGACGATCATGAACGTTTGCGGAGGGAATACGAATTCAAGATAGCGACGATGCAGAGCAGAATTGTGTCGTTGGAGCGAGATCTTGGGAACGTCGAACAGCGAGAAAGGGAGTTACAGGAGAGTCAACAACGGACCAAACTATTAGAGGATGAAATCGATGGGTTCCGTAAACGCGCGGAGGAACATGGATCTGCAATGAGGGCGTTACAGAAGGAGTTGGATGAGCTTCGTGACCTACGAGCGAGGGAGAAAGAACGAGAGATGAAACGAGCTCAAAACGATGAAGAGGAACTCCAAATCCTCAGGGATCGCCTAGAACATCTAGAGGATGAACGTGCTGGCGGCGTAGGAAAAAGCGACATTGAAATGGTCGAACAACTTCGGTCAGACATGGAATCTTTAATGACCGAGTTGGCGGACCTAGGTCGCAGGAACGATGAGCTGATGAACGCCAAGGATGCCGATCTTGCAGTTATCCGTGATCTAGATAATCAGCTGAAAGAATACAAACGCAAGTACGAGCAAGCAAAGACCGAATTGAGAAGCGCGAAGGGTACGTTTTCTTTTCCGTTCATTGTGGTCGCTCTTAACAGGGACCTCCCTTCTTGCACACTAGCCACTTCTCAACTATATTCGCAAACCCCCGTTCCCAAGATGGACGATCAATTACCTATGTCTGCGGACGGTGGTCTTGTTGACATCCATGTTACTGCATTTATGACTGGAATCGACAGCCTCCTTGCAGCTGGCCGATCTAATGCACCTACGCGCGTTCTCATGCCTATGAAAAGCGTAGTGAACGCTACCTCCGCACTCATCGAAGATGTGCGCTCGTACGAACTGAGACCCACGCGTGTAAACGTCGATCTCGATCATCTCCGCTCCCTTCGCGATCGTCTCGAAGCCACTCTTTCGAACCTCGTCGCCGCAACGAAAACTCACGCCATGAGCTCCGGCATGTCACCCGTCAGTCTTCTCGATGCCGCTTCCAGTCACGTATCGGCAACGGTGACAGAGATTGCAAGGATGATCTTCATTCGGAAGGCGACACGAGCCGAGCAAGAGGAGTTTGCGGGTCCTTCGGTAGTTTCTCCGTCGAGTGGTTCGTTCTCGCCATCGGTTCGTTCTATTGACGAGGGACGCGGGGCGTATGATCGGAAGATGTCGTCTGCGAGTTCGAGGCGTGAAGGAGAGCCACTGTCGAGTGTCGCCGCGCGATTCATGGATCGAAGAGAAGCGTCCTCGACGGAGCCCTCGAGTTCTAGTACAAACTCGCCGCCACCTCTATTTGACAAATCCCCTATCCCTGGTGGAAGTGGAGGCACAAGTGATGATTCTGCACCACCTGAGGATGCGTGGTCTGAACTCAAGGTATGTTGCATTCCTATTCCTGACGAAGTGGAAAGGTAAAGATTAATGTTGATCGATCGCTGTAGCCTTACCTTGAAGCACAAACCGAATCTATCGTGTACGCCATCCAGAGCGTGCTCTCTGGTGTTCGCACGCCAATACCCGCACCCACGTTGAACGAGAACTTGACGCAGATCATCACGATCGTATCGAGTATTGTTGCGGTCTGCAGTGGCAATCTCCCACCTGCATCTGCACAACAAGGTGCCGAGATACTTGAACAGTTATCCGAGCATGCCAGGAAGCTTCAAGATGTTCAAGCTTTGCCGGAGGTGACCAAAGAGTCCAGACAGATCATGGCCAAATCGAGTTTTGCGGTGGCGAATGCGATGAAGGGACTGATGAAGCTTGGGGAGCGGTAGGTACATGCATCGACGGGGAAGGGGGTGAGGCTGGGGTTGTCTTCGTTATGTATCTCCTGGCGAGGTTTCGTTGATCAAATGTCGCTCGCGTGCTGGGTGTGCGGGTGTGGATACTTATCTCGGATCGTACGTATGTCTTCATTTGCACAATATTTCGATCATTGTTTTTGTTGTTATACCCCATGCACTACTTACAATATATTTCACTGCTTATTGGCTGTATGTGCCTTGCGACAAGAGCATGTCTGTCTTTGGATTGCGAGAAAGAGTCAACGATGGGAAAGGTTCTACAGCTAATTCACAGTGGTATTCCCGCACTGGCAGAAATTATTAGTCTCCGAAACCACTATGGAATAGTATCGATGGGCAAGGCGATGGCGCATGGCGCTCGGAACCATCTCCTTCTAGTATTGATTTCATCAAAAATCGAGCCAAGGCGGCTTGCCAATGATTTCCGATACTCGACCTCTTGATGGTATGACGAGACCGTAGATCTGGAGGAGGGGTGACCTTTTTCCCAGGTGTGATACCTCCTCCTCCGAGTCCAACCTAGGTCGAGCGGCTGCCTACCGCCGGTACCTCCCAGACGCATATTCACATGTAGTTTCGCATTCTTGAACTACAAAAGAAAAAAGCAAACATATACAACACACACTGCATACTACGCACACATATCATATTCACATTGGACTATGTCGCGACGAGTATACGAATTAGTAGCACCGCTAGCCCGCTAGCGTACTCGTCCTCATCCGACAGACAATCCAACGTGCAGTACATCACCCACGATACAAAAAATGACGACATCCAACCGCGTGGACAGCGAACCGCGGCAGAGTCAAGCGCAAAGAATCAACGGTCAACTTAAACTCGAATACACCGATCATAGATCGTCTATCATGGTAGTCCGAATTCCATTCAAGCCGGGCCCCAGGTTAGTCCTACCCACGCACAATACCTGCAATAATCCATCACTCACCAACGACAAGGACAAGGACAAGGACAAGGACAAGGACCACGGGACTGTGACTAGGGAGATGAAGAGGGAAAGAGACGGGGGATTCCCTCAGGGGATGGGCGCAATAAGCGCTGTAACCGCACAAGCTGCCATACAGGTGCCCAATGCCGCGTTGCACGCCAAGATGACAGGTGGTGCGGCAGGAAGGGCGACTCCAAATGTGAAACCGGCCCCAGCGTAGCAGGCAACGGCGAGTCCGTTACAGCCTAGTGACCGCAGCAATATGAATGAGAATCAGAGACACGGGTCTAGATAAAGGAGGGGACTCGCCAGTTTGGCAAAGGGCGTAGGCGAGGGGGCCAGCCACCACAGTGGGCGCTGCAGATGCAGCGATGGCGAGGGCAGTAATGGATGTAATCTTCATGAGCCTGATAATATCGGTTCGCTGAGAGAGACTGGATGAGAAGACAGGGAGATGAGAGTGAAATAGAGCAGAATGCTGGGGAAACCACATGTAACTCAAGCTCCTTGCATTGATATACCCTCCCTTTCTCCTATCTTGACGAGCGCGGATCACGATACGCGTGCGTAATGCATAGCATGATTAGTATCCACTCTACAGCATTTCACGAGGTACATCTCACGTCATCCATTCAATTGTGGAACAGGTAAATGGGGGTGCATGAATAGATGAAACGTTGCTGTGGGCGGCTGATAAGCTCGTCACATAAGAGGGATTTGAATGGGGTTCATTCGAGAATAGTGCGGTATCAATTTTCAAATACAACTAGCGTGAAACGGCGGTGCAATGGAATCGCATAAAGAGCGTCAGTCGAGAAGAAGCTCGAGATGCTGTGGGTGATTTCTCCTATTGGTTTTCTCCACCGAGATGGAACCAAGGTAAGGACGTACTAGTATCGTATTTTCGGCACGAGGTGGAAAGCACTGCAGTCGTACGTGAGTTAAGTCAGTGATGACCGCTCGTTTGAGTTAGTGGTTGTGGGCACGGATAAACTGATGGGTCCAAGTTCTCCCGGATCCGAAACAAGTGAAACCATTAATGCAGCACCGAAGGGCAGGTTGAATACTGGACTTCCGCGAGCGGAGCGTGAGACCTTGAGGCTCGAACGACTGGTGATGACGATACACTAGCGGACGTCTGCAAGTCTACGTACGTCGCACGATGATCTGATATGGCCAAGCAACAGTTCTAGTGTCCCACAACATATGATATGGATATGCATGTTGATCTTTCAGGTCCTTCGTTCGCGCACGAACAGCGAACCAGGTGTATACTTCCGGTGTAATCAACGGCACTGTGGATAACCTGAAGCAGCTTGGAAAACCAATCGATGTAACGTCAGTGATCAAGACCTTGTCAAAGCTGGACGACAATGGCAGGGTGGGTTTGGATCCAGGGTGGGATCATCGAAGAAAAGACGGAGATGTAGCTAATCTCGAGGTGCTGTAAGGTCCCAGTGAGTGTCGCGTTGCTGTATACATGCAGTACTCCAGGTTGACCATGATAACGAATGACCGGATAGAAGATGGAAGAGAGTGATACGGAATGAGGTGGGTGCAAATTGAACGTCCCAGTGCTTTAGAAAGAGATGATAAGCGAATGAGTCGAGAAGACGGTGTGTGCATATTGAACAGTTCGTTTTTGCTTGAGCACAGCATGCGGGAGACGGTGTGACTGAATGACTTGACTGCAGAGATATGACACAGAACACAGAGCCTAGAACGTCCCATGCTGCTGAGCATCCTCAACTTGAAGTCTGTCAGTTTGATAGGGTGCGATGGTGGACATACCCAAACGATCGCCAACGTCTCAAAGCCACCTTCCGCTGATCTGACTAATGGCCGACTTCCCAGAGCCAAGATATGGTCAGTGATTTCGCCGAAATCTTCCAAAAGGGGCCCCTTGGAAGCAAATCTTTGCCATATCGATCACAGCTCCACGCGCGTATGCATAGGACATGGCAGACACAGCTTCTCAGTCTTTAGAGCGCATCAGATACTAGGGGTACTTAACCCAGTCGATCCAGATCCTCGAGCACACGATGAAACGTTCAAACTTCAAAAATTCACTACCGAGTCTAGCGTGGCGTTGTTCCGGAACCGTCGCACACAACTCGTCCAGTGTGTCGTTTATACTTTTGAACCGTCGCGTCTGTCTCGGAGGATATGGTATGTTCTTGTCGGGCCTTGGTCCTCTGCAGGTGGATCATCGGATGTGTTAGAACCGTCTATCGGAGAGAAATTGTTTAGGCTGGCTTCGGAATACTTGTCGAATGAATTCAGCGCGCTCTAAAATTTGCTTCGAGATCGACTCGAGCGTGGGATGGCATTCTCTTGGTCCTAACAAGTTCACCGTCCGCCACATGAGGATGAGAAATTCATCTCTATCACGCAGCATCGCAGTCCAGGATCTGAGTTCATGCGATCGTGAACCACGGCGGGCGTCGTGTTGCTGGGTTGCCGGGTTACTGGGAGAAGGAATGACGAGATGGAAGCGGGATAGAGAATGAGGAGGGGCATGTTGAGCATCGTGACGCTAGTTAACGAGTTGAGGCACCAAGCAGTTCTAATGCCCGAGTATAGTAGGACGTCGTGGTGGACAAACCGTATAAACGAACGCAGCGTAGGATGACTGCAGAGCCGTCGTTCGAGGGACCATAGGATGGTACTCACGATCAAGTCTAGGTCCTGATCGAACGGCGCTGTTTCGAGTGATGCTGACGGTTTATCCGATCTATCGATAAGCTGGCAATAGAGAAAGCCCTGCTATCGTCGACGCCACGTCTACAGTGTAACCCAGAAATGCGAGCGTGACGTGGCTGGTCATGTGCAAGTACCCTGATACGCTGCGGCTGGTCTAGTCCTCCGACACCCACGCGCCCCACGAATTCTAGACCCGTCCCGCGTGCAATCCGTCGAGTGCCTGTTTAGCCACGTCTGAGATACACCGCCATCTCTCCGAGCCTAGTTTTACACCGCCGTACCACCGCACGACGAGGAGGGCCACGTCACGTTCGCCACGCATCTCGAGAAGTCTCTCGAGTCTCTCGCCTGCCCCTCGTTCGCCACCGTCGTGTGCACCGTTTCGGGTGGAGGTGCGATAGGCGTAAATGAGATGGGATGCGCGTTTGAGTGGGTAGTTTGACTTTATGTGAGATAGAAAGAGGTCGACTTGGGAGTGAGCGTGGATGGTCGAGGCGTAGGCGATGAAGTTCGATTTGTTGAGTGAGAGCGTCGACGAGCACGAGACGAACATGTATGATGACGTAATAAAGAGATAACGTGCATGTGGATCGCGTCGACCAATGAGAAGCGAGATCGTGCGTGCGGTAGATAATCAAAAGGACTCGACAGAGAAATCGGAGCTGCAGTCTCTGAACGACCATGCGTACGTGACTCTGCTCGACCAGACGAATCTCGACCTCTCTCACTTTTTATTCACAGGTCTCATCATCCGCGACGATCCAAAGGCAGTCGGTGATTACATCGCAAACTACATCGCGAGACGCATCAACGACTTTGCACCCACACAGGAGAATCCGTTCGTTCTCGGTCTGCCCACCGGATCGTCTCCCATTCCCACCTACAAAGCACTCATCCAGCTCGTCAAGGAGGGAAAACTCTCGTTCAAACATGTCGTGACATTCAACATGGACGAGTACGTCGGTTTGCCAAAGGATCACCGAGAATCCTACCACACGTTCATGTTCCGCGAATTTTTCTCGCACATTGCGTGTCGCGCTCTTTCCCCCGGTTCGATCAGACACTGACCCCGACGTCGTCGATAATCGATATCCCGCCCTCGCAGGTACACATTCTAGACGGCAACGCACAGGATCTCATCGCCGAATGCAACTCTTACGAAGAGACGATAAAATCCTACGGTGGAATCGAGCTCTTCCTCGGTGGTATCGGTGAAGACGGGCACATTGCTTTCAACGAGCCCGGTAAGCCCAGTCCTTGCATCCCCATCCGTCGCTGTTGTCATTGTCGTTTGGCTCACTGACTCACGCCACGCTCTCTCGCGCCGGCTCCTCCCTCTCCTCGCGCACGCGTATCAAGACGCTCGCATACGACACCATCCTCGCCAATGCCCGTTTCTTCGACAACGATATGTCTCAGGTCCCGCGTATGGCGCTCACCGTGGGTGTTGCTACCGTGCTCGAAGCACGCGAAGTCGTGGTCGTCGTCACCGGACTCAGGAAGGCTCTCGCGCTCTCCAAGGCCATTGGTGCGTTCCTCTTTCTCTTTCTGTGTTGGTGTCTTGTGTGCGAGGATGACTGATGTGATTGATGTGGCGATAGAGGAGGGCGTGAATCATTTGGTGAGTGAAGTTTTTTGGTCGTATTGGATTGGATTGGGGACTGATGTGTATGGTACTCGATAGTGGACGCTCTCGGCGTTGCAGAACCACCCGTGGGCTCTTATCGTCGTTGATGAAGACGCGACGTCGGGTACGTCCCTCCTTTCCGCGCATACATGCCTCCTCCTCACTCGCTCACTCACCTACTTGTGCGCACGGATGGACGCACACAGAGTTGCACGTCAAGACGGTGAAATATTTCAAGTCGATCGAGTATGTCCAGGATCAGGTCGAGAAGACACAGCGAGAGTTGAAGAAGAAGGGCCAGGAAGCACAGGTGGGGAGTATGGAGTGAAGCATGTGTTGGACCGTTCAAGCTGGGTGTTGGAACGCGACGAACTTGGCAGTGTGGAGGGGATATGGGTAGAACTGGCTATGGTGTGATGGAGTGATTGAATTATTGACTATGTCACAGTGAGGAGCGGTGATCACTTATTGGTGTGGGTAGAATCAGGATGCATGATGCATGATACATGATAGACACGGGAGCTGAGCGTGTGTGTGGTACCGGTTATACTATAGTAGTTTGGCAATGGTTGTAGCCAGTGTGACTCGATAGACTCGGAATATGTATAGTTAAAGCGTTGCTGTCGTCCAGCTTCTGGAGTGGCCAGATCATGGTCAGCACGGGCGTTGAGTCTATCATGTATATCATCTAAGCACTAGAAATGTTTCCGTGGTGATTGGACGTACGACGGTAGAGTGGAATTGGATACTGCACCCCTACTCGTGACTACCACATAATTAAGCACTAAGCAACGTCAACAAGACATGTGACAATGCTCTCCCTGACTTTCTCCCTGACCATTTAAAATGGCTGCCAAATCTTCGAAGGTCAGACTAATTTTTAGAAGTAGATTTAATTCCCAGTATGCGAATTGCGAGAATAATATACTCTTTATCTTGTACATCTGATTTGTGATACCTTTACAATCTCAGACATGCATGTGAAAAGGACCACCAAGGAAATATTCAAAGTAGCATAAAGATGCTTTCTTTCCTTTGTAGCATTGTAATATAATGTGTCTATTCGTACCAATAGGAAATTGTGTCGTAGCAACGTACCACAACTCTTTCCCCACCAATACGATGTGTGATGCTCTATGACGCAGCGAGGTACGAGGGCAGTCATAGAGCTATGTCTTTGTCCGAGCGGAGTTGAGGTGGTGCACCCTTTCTTTCCTTCGCGCCACCTCTCTCGCTGGTGGCTAGCTTCGTCTGGAGCTGAGCTCCCCTTCGCTTTTCACCCACCCACCACTCCCTTCATCGATCACTACCGGCGATCTCCCCGTCTCACATCCCATAAGGCTCTTGAACGCCCCGGGCACCTACTGGCGGACCTGTGAGACGGGTTGTCCCACCCGCCCTCGCAGCTCACCACAGCCCAGGACATTCAGGAGCCGGACAGCGCTGTGCGCTGCCTTCCATCTCCTCCTCACCACACCACCTATCGATCTGTTGATAGATCATGTTCGCTGTCGTATTCTTACGCACGTAAAATACAAATCAAACACTCCGTTCATGCCACCATCGACCGAGTAAGAGCCAAAGAACACCAGACGTTCTAGGGCACAATTTCTTGACAGAGCCTCACCAAAATTTTACCTCCGACGTCGGACTACGCTGACTGAAGATTACGCCGACTGAAGGAAATCCTGCCCTGAAACGTGCGGGAATGAGACTAATACCCAGTATAACCCGACCCACCCTTAAAGCTTAGCCTGCAGGTTGACTATCGCAGGTTACCCGAGTACACCACTACTCATCATAGTCCCTACTCAATGGCAAGATATCGACGGAGAGATTCTGGCCTCTGCTGTGGTACGGTTCAAATGTTCTCAGTCATTCATCGATTGCCCTGACGTTGTTGACCAGCTCCACAGCAAGGAGAACCTTGCCGATGAGCTTGGTTCAAGACTCATACAGTTTCAGCGCTACATCAAGGAACATGAGCCTGGCACGCGAGAATTCAGTTTTGCGAGACATGGGAACATTTTCATTACATGGGAGCGGTATGTCCTTCAAGGAACATATATGTCGAATCCTTCTGCTGACTGCATGCATGCACCGACTCTAAAGATTTGTCAATGGGGATGCGCTAATAGCGTAAGCTGTTTCGAATGCTTTGCTGTGTCTTTCATGGAATTAATATTCCTCCCAGACATGTTTCAAGCAAGAAATTTGAAAGTCTTGCAAAAACCCTGGAGCTACTGTGACAAGCGTTTTTTCGGGAAAGGCATTTGATCCTCTTCCACTAAACGAAGCAGTCTCTGCTGACTTCCTCCTCCCCTCCAAACATCATATAGCACCAATCAGCGTACAATTAAGAGGACAATTATTTGGTTATCATTAAATCTAAATTTAATTTAATTTATTACACTTCATTTCTCATTATTATCTCATTATTATTAGATTATCAATTTTAGCTAATATTCTTAATAAAAATATATAAAGTTATGAAGTTTTAATTGAGAATAATAAAGATCATTTCAAATGAACCTCGATCTCTAAATCCACATGCCGAGGAGGTACAGCAAGCATGTGCCCAGTGGTGCGCTGCCTTCCCGATGATGACGAAAGGCACATCGCGGCATCCACATACTGCTGGTCACCTCTAGGAGAAATAGGACGATGCTGAGTATAACTTTTGGGACAGCGTCGTTCCTCACGCTGTCTTTTTGACACACTTTCCTACTCTCTTGTCTCAAGCATGCCTTCGAGATAGCTTGATGGACACGTGTGTGTGTGGTACCGGTTATATTACAATAGTTTGGCAATGGTTGTAGCCAGTGACTCAACAGACTCGGAACATGCATAGTCAAAACGTTGATGTCGTCCGGTCCACTGGCCTGAGCTTCTAGAGTCTCTTTCCTTCCCGTTCAACTGAACGACTCATCTCGAACTCCGAGTTGGTCAGCTTGAACTTGTTGCAGTTGAAGGTGCCGGTGAGGGTTCTCCCTTGCAGCACGTTTCGGTATCGTAGCGCCCGAATGTGATGCTGATGTTGATGTTGATGAGTCCTCCGCGGGGGTCCTTCAGTTACGCATTTGTGCATCTCGCATGGTGTCTGTTTTCGTTGTTGAACCGTTGACCGTTTAAACGCGTGAACGTTGGTGATGCTCGAGCGCCTCTTTGAGCCTTTCACTCACTTGCGGGACGGGACCGCGGCTTCCCTTCGTCCGACTAAGAGTCCTCAGGCCTCAGCGTCGACTCGTCGAGCCATTTCAAGTTACGGTCATGATCTCTCGATCGGTGCTCTCGGACAACGTCGACGTGAAGGAGATGGCGATGGCGATGGGTTCCTCGGTGTCGTTTGATCGGGAGCTCAAGGACTTGCACCATGCAATGCACCATGCACGCTTTCCTAAATTCATCTTTCCGCGTCTTCTATCTTCCATCTTGTAAGTGCAGATCTCGTGATTGGCTTCTTGAGCTACCACTATGTAGTACCAGATCGTGATTGAGAGCATCGATTCACTTGAGTGTTTGAGTGAGTATCGAGTATCCGTACTGAAAGCGCTCTGTTCGGGAATTTTTTAGCACGCCTCGGTCGGTGGTGAGTGCAGTGAGTCATAGTTCCTTGGAACCTGTGGGCACGCTGCGATGCGTGAGTGTGTGCTGTATGTGGATAAGTTGGCTCCTGGACGACCTCGTGTTACAGGAAATCGGGCTGTTTTTCAAGCATATTCGAGGACGAAGGTGCAGCCCGCGTTGAACTCTGCCCAGAGATGAAGGTACGGACAGATGGCTCAGATCCTCTGTACATTAGGCGAGCTCGAGTGTCAGCAAGCGCAATCCCCAGACTGCCCACCGGCCACTGGCACACGTGGAGAGAAATCCGAGAAGAGCTTTGTACACGAGGCAGTTCGTGTATATTCCTGTCGACGTGAGTCTTCATAGGCCAGATCACGGTCAGCACGGGCATTGAGTCTATTAGGTATATCATCTAAGCACTAGAAATGCTTCCGGGGTGATAGGACGTACGATGCTAGAATGGAATCCGTATACTGGATCCTATTGTACAAGGTTTGCCTGCTGAGTCGTGGCTACCCCATAATTAAGCACTAAGCGACGTCAACAAGACATATGAAGAAAATCATCGCAAAACCTTACAAAATAGGGAAAACTAGGCATGTCAATAAAGAGCGACTTGTAATTAAGTGGGGGCGCTGCAGCTGTGTCGCCGGGGTCCATTGCTGGTGGTAGAGGAAGACCTGTAAAGAATTAAGCTCCCCACAACTATATATAAGGCTGTAGTTTAATTTTCGAGCGCGTCGAATCCAGAGTCCCAAGCTGGAAGTGAATTAATGAAGAGCGGGTGACAAGCTGACATGGTGGCGTCCGGGGCGGCGCCTTGGAGCGTTGTAATTATTGACAAGTTTTCACGTAAATGAGCAATAATAATTGACCATCATAGGACGTCGGAGGTTCCGGAGATAAGCACCATGAGGTCAACTTACCAAAGGTCCTATAAGCTGAAAGAAGTCCCCCAGAAATGATACAATCACCGGGTGATTGATTGTCGACCGTGATGATCGATGAAGGTTGATAAGAGTACTAGGATCACAGCGCATATTCTCAGACCTGCCCGTTGAGGGTTTGTCACCACTTCCACGTTAGTGCGTGACGATGACTGTATGCCCATTGCCTTTTAGAAGACCGTAGAAATGGGAATTGGGAATACGACCTTCTAAGAAGTGTTTGAACAGCCTGTGTTGAGTCTCTTATGATTTCGGTTTGTTGTTGATCCTAGGAATATGCAGAGGTCTCAGGTCTTCAGTCTCCGAAGCCATCTTGACAGCTGCTCTTTATTATAAACAGCGTCTTTTTTAATGCTGATAAATAATATAGTCCCCTGTTTCTGATGAAAATTGAGACACTTGGATATCTACAAAAGCTCTTGTGTGGACGGCGGAAAACGTCACCTTCCAAAATGACTTCCCTCACACTCCCCACTCTGCCGACCCTGGGCCTCTCCGAACCGCCGAAAGATGTTGTCCCCCTTGATGTTGCGACGAACTGGCTTGCTGCATTCACCTCAGCTGTTACAAACAAAGATACCACTGCGATTGCTGCACTCTTCATACCCGACGGTTTCTGGAGAGATTTATTAGCCCTGACTTGGAACTTCCGGACTTTCCATGGACGGGATTCCATCAAGAAGTTCGCTGGCGATCGACTGGCCGTGTCTGGCTTTTCCCCTGGAAGCCTCGTCTTAGACAAGCATGCAGAGCCATCTATTCCTCCGCTCTTTCCAGATATGACCCTGCTCTTGTTCTCGTTCTCGTTCGAAACGACACAGGGAAAGGGTGCTGCGGTCGCCCATCTCGTCCCTGTTGCGGAATCGAACAACATCGTGTGGAAGGCATACACGCTATTCACGAATCTATCTGAACTTAAACAGTTCCCGGAGAAGGTGAGGCTACGAGTTTGCGCGGTCGGAAGCGCGAGGAGCGCTGATCATTGAGTCACTCCTACTGAGAAGACAGGGCCACTGCGCGAATCGTCGAACACCTATGAGGGCTGGTCCAAGCGCCCGCAGGGTCCTGAGAGCTTTGACCAGAATTCTCCAACGGTGTTGATCGTTGGTGGTGGACAGACAGGCCTCGAGATTGCCGCCCGTCTCAAATATCTCGGCGTACCTACTTTGGTTGTCGAGAAGCACCCACACATTGGGGATAGCTTACGTCTCGTTCTTGAGTCCATGGTGTAATGCTCAACTGCCGTAGTGGAGACGTCGTTACAAATCTCTCACTCTGCATGATACCGTCTGTAAGTAACTTCGCTCTCTGTTGACTCACAAGGTTGATCTGATGTGCTTGTTTCGACTCAGGGTACAACCACATGCCTTACTTGAAGTGTGTTATCCCTTTGGATGTTCTTCTCTCGCGCTCACAGTTTACTTCAGCTTCCCTACCACTTTCCCCACATACATACCCGCATCCAAGGTAACGTTTGTCACAGCCGTACGTTCAAGCTAATATTAATGAGTGTGCAGCTCGCAGACTGGCTTGAAAGTTATGCGTCAGCTTTGGACCTGAGCGTGTGGACGAGCACAGCTGTGCAATCCGTCGACTGGGACGCGCCAAGCAAGACGTATTCAGTCAAGGTTAAACGTGACTCCGAGGTCAGGGATCTCCAGGTCAAGCACGTCGTTTTCGCCACTGGCTTCGTCGGGAAGCCTAGAATCCCTTCATTCCCCAAGAGGGAAACTTTCCAGGGCGAAGTCGCACACTCCTCCGCGTGGAAGTCGCCGGAGGGATATGCCAACAAGAAAGCGATCGTCGTTGGTGCCGGTAATTCAGGTACCGGTTCTTCATAATTACCCCGATGACTTGATTTACGTGCGCACCAAGGTCTTGACATTGCTGAAGATATGTGCATGAACGGTCTTGACGTCACAGTGTACGCTTTTATGTTTGCAGTGAAATTCCGATTCATGACTCCGCGTGTAGGGTTCAGCGATCGTCTACGTATGTGCTTTCGGTCGCTGCTACTGCTGTTATGCTCGGAGGTGAGCTTCATACTCTCAGCGCGTACAAAATATACGACGACTGATTCTGTACACCACGAGCGCGTTACAACGAGGATACGCCTCTGGATTACGCGGACCTGGCTTCGGCGGCTTTACCTATGCCAGTGATACAGCTGCTGAACCAGCGAATAGTCCCGTTCTTTGCAACCACTATTGACAAGGACAATAACCAAGGTCTCAACGATGCGGGGTTCAAGACGAACCTTGGAATAGGCAGTACCGGATTGATTCCCCTTGTTTACGAAAAAGCTGGTGGATACTACATTGATACCGGAGCCGGAAAGAGCATCGCGGAAGGTCGTATCAAGGTCAAAAACGGTGTTGCGGTCGAGTCGTTCTACGAGAAAGGGTTGAAGCTGTCCGATGGTACCAGTCTCGAAGCAGACGTCGTGATCCTTGCGACAGGGTATGGCGATGTAAGAGACCATGCCTATGATGTTGTCAGTCCAGAGATCTCTCGCTCCCTTGGTAAAGTGTGGGGCGTCGACAAGGAAGGTGAAGTCAATAGCGTGTGGCGATTCTCTGGTCAGGAGAACATGTGGTTTGGTATCGGCACGTTCCACCGTATCGCGTTAATCGGGCAACGCTTATTTTTCTTTTCGGCAATCTCATGATGGGCAGAGTCTGGAGTAAACATCTCGCGCTTCGTGAGCTCTCTTTATGCTTTGAAATAGGTCGGGTATTGATGGTGTTTTCGCAGAGATTAAAGCGATCGAAGAGAAGATCCTTACGCGTGACGACGTGTACAACGATTGATGAAACCTGTCGAGTTAGTGATGCGCCTGTCGATTGTACTATTAAATTTGTTACCCTTTGAATGTAAATTCCGTGCCCAATCAATGTCTTGTAGCGACTAGTTCAATGTCCTCTTGAACGATACGTTGTGCTAGTGGTGAATCGCTAGGATCAAATTATCACGAATGATAGTTGCTAGGGACTCGACTCAGAGTGTGCTTCTCGGAGTTGTGTTGGCTGTTCATACTTAGAATTACTAACACGTGGCCTCCGCGTATCAGATTTAGACCGTAGTTGACTGGGATGGCGGCCATTCAGCCATTCATACTAGTGACCTCCGCGCTTTGTGTGGTAGGAGTCCGTACAGAAAACGAAAGGTACCGAGATTCCACTGTGGACGGAGCATGCAAGAACATGCAGTACGATTAATTTAGACGCTGAAGCACTGACACCGAAGCTCCATATGATCCACACCAGTTTCATCCGGGCCCCGAGGCTGTCCATATTTCGATCGAGTAACTCCGCGCTGAACGTGGACAGACAGGAATAATGTTACTTCGGAGCTGTCACAACGTTTCACCTTCGTTTCACCTACTTACTCAGTGTAATGCTTCACAAACGAGGCTGTTAGCAAAGGACAGGCAAACCTGAAGGTAGTATTCATAGCTCGGACAAGACCATGGGGGCAGATGCTGTATCTCAGCCTTCAAACACCATGTCCTCAACTCCCGAGCTCAGTTCACTCAGTGGTCTATCCAATATCCGCAAGACGACATTACTCATTATCTTCTGCTTTGCGCTCTTTCTCGAGTCTTTCAATACATCGTCTCTCCTGACTGCAATTCCTGTCATCTCAGACCAGTTGCACATCTCGGATAGCAGAAGTGTATGGCTGCTGAGCGCGTACCAAATCGGATTCTCTGCATTACTGCTCATCGTAAGTCCTCTCGTCATACACCACCTTTTGCCACTGTTGAAACCTGCTTGATTCTCTAGAGCGGGAGAGTAAGCGACCTTTATAACCCAAGTAAGTCCTTGCACCTGTGTATGCTACAGAATGCTGACCGTCCCTGTTAGGATGGGTGTTCCTTATTGGCGCATTCGTCATGGCCATCTCTGCACTCGTTGCAGGGTTCCTGCGCTCAGCAATACCCCTTATGGTATTGAGGGCCATCACAGGAATAGGTGCCGCACTCACAATTCCTTCTGCTCTGCACCTCATAGTCCACATGTACCCCGACCCTGCTGAGCAAGCGAGGGCGGTTTCCACTTTTGGCGGTGTTGGTGGTATCGGACTGGTCATGGGCTTGGTTATTGGTGCTTTGTTTACTTCTTATGTCTCCTGGCCTTGGGTCTTCTTCTTTGGAGCCATTGTCTCTGGCGCTATTGCATGCGCAATAGCAGTTCTAGTTCCTCAGTTTCGCAGAGCGGCAAAGGCAGACGGGACGGAGGAAAAGGTGCTTCGTGTTCGACGTTTAGATTTTGGTGGTGTCACGGCGTTTGCTGTTACATTGATCCTTTTCGTCTTCGCTGTCACTTCTGGGTCAATAAGTGGATGGGCAACAGCTGGCGTGCTATGTCCTCTCATAATCTCTCTTTTCGTTGGCGCATTGTTTTTCTGGTGGGAAGCTCGATTGGACGAGTCCCTTGCAGCACTGTAGGTAGTGGCACGAATGGTGGCGTGCTTCAACTCTCGTTGTAGTTGATACTGATCCAGTTCATTAGTCCGCCACGGATATGGTCTTATCAGAACTTTTCGATCTACCTTCTCGTATCTCTTATCCCCTCTATGTGGTGGAGCTCCGTATTCCTGCTGTTCGGCTGGTATTGGGAGCTTGTCCATGGGTGGTCAGCGATCGACACTGCAGTTCACTTCCTTCCAGTTGCTCTTGGCGTCTTTCCTGCGATTCCGTTAGCTGCAGCCTTGCAGACCAAGATGCCGTTTAAATATGTCCTTTATTTAGGTCACGCTCTCACCGTCATAGGATCCGTCCTGTTGCCTTTTGCTAGTTCACCAGCCAGGTACTGGCCATTCGCATTTCCGGGGTTCCTCATTGGCACTGCTGGTGTTTCAATGCTCTATGCGACAAGCAATGTTGCTTTGTTAGCGGTTACACCCGCGGAAGTTTCAGGGATCGTATCCGCAATTCATATTTGTGTGGTACAAGTCGGTGGTGCGGCCGGGATCTCCATTGTGACCTCGATACAAACGAGCGTCCAGAACTACAGAGGAGGACCCGACGGGTTTGAAGGTCGCGCTGCAGGACTATGGTTTTTGTTTGCAACGGTGGTCACAATTGCAGTATTATTTATAGCATTTGTCAGAGGTACGGACAGGGCACAATCTGGTTCCTCTTAGAGGACGTATGTTCGTTTATTTGCAACATCCATGAGAATCACTACATCATTTCGCACGGGGCCGAGGGCGGGAACTTGAGGGGACGGGTCTTTCACAGCTACGTATGGTCGGTAGCTGGAACGAAGGACATATCGGAGAGAGAAGAACGCAACTCGATGATCGCATGTGACACTGCGAACACAGACATTAGGGGGTGATGATAGGGACTGACTATGTGTGGGACTTGGCCCAAGTACTAGCACCTCTGGCCTCGTGCGCTCCTCCGGTCTCAGATCTCAGACTCAACTTCACCTCGAGCATACTCCCCGGGTCTAACTTGAACGTACTGACTAGAAACTACAATGCCTGAGCATCTGATTGTGATCGCTTCGGTATTTTATCGCCTGACGCAACACATGCATAGCCTGATCGGAGAACTTACAGCACATACATGGAAATATACTTCAAATCCACCCCCTATACTTACACCTACTCATATCTTGACATTGTGAGCCTCCCACGCGCACGGCTACTCTTTGGATCGACTTGCAGAGTTCAACTGAGATAGAGCCGCGGATAAGAAGGGTAGTACTAGTGCTGCAATGTAGCAAAGATGTCGTGGGATTTGCCACCATCTGATCAGCAGTTCGAGGTTCGTTAGACGTTCCAATTCTCAGACTACATTGAAGACCAAGTATCGGCAGAAAATCGAGCAGAAACTTTGTTTGAAAACTAACTGACGTTGGGGCTTGCTATCCGTTATGAGGATGGGTTTTTCACTGATGGATTTTTTATCCCTTACAGCCACATGATTCTCCCCCAGTGATCCTTTAAACAAGTCGATATTCTTCTAATTGACATGAGAATGTCCCAATCAATGGGCAGCTTGTGGTGGCTTATCTTTTTTTACTTTGCTGCTCATCTCAACACCTGGGGGTCAGCATATACACCGCCTGTCGAAGCCTGAAGTGACTCGTCCTAAAGAGTATTATCCTAGCCACACACATCTTTTTTGGTGCTCGGCACCGCATGAATTTCGTGGCATCGGAGCCCGTCAGAGCGGTCGGGGGCCTCGAGGCCGAAATCTCATGTCACTCGAGGTGGGGTCTGTGATCTGAAGAACTCGTGTCCAGTTGTTTTTGGTTCGCATTTCACTCTATGACCCTTGCAGATTGATGGCACAGCGAATGGGGTATTGGAGAGCGAAGCACGCCTCGCTTTAAGGCGTTTGTTTGCAATGAGGGGCTGGTTTCAGGTTGGCCCACCATGTCTCCCTTGACTAGCTTGCCTTTTGTCACACTCGCGGTCATCGCTGCCCTATCAATTGCTGCCTTGAGTGTGTACTGCAAGTCTAAAAGCAAGCATTATAATTTTCCTCCAGGTCCTTATCCTGTCCCTATATTGGGAAATGCGCGCCAGTTGGACCATACACAGCCTTGGGCAACTTATCAGAAATGGAAAGCCCAGTATGGAGATATCTTCCACTACCGAGTATTCGATCAAGATGTGCTAGTGCTCAGTTCCGAGAAAATGGCTGAGGAGCTGTTAGATCAGCGTTCTAGGAACTATTCGGACAGGATGGATATGAAAGGCGTCATAAAAAGCTACGGTTTCGATTTCGCCATCATCGGACTCAAGGAAACCAGCGTCTTCCGTGTTCATCGACGCATACTCCAGCAAGGCCTGCGTTCTGATGCTGTAATGGTATATCGTGATATTCACCTGACTTGTATAGCTGAGACGGTGGAAAGCCTGAAGCGAGCCCCAGAGAAATACACTGCTCATTTCAGAAGGTTGAGTGTCGACCTAGTGTCAGCTAAATTGTTTTCTGATGCGGCTCCTACTTCCATAGATTCTCTGCCTTAATCTTTGAGACAAGCATAAGACTACTGGCAGGATCAACTCAGTCATTGTTAGCGCTGTCCACAATCACGACCTCAGAGATGAGAATGACGTGATTTTTTGAGTAGTTATGAAGATGGCATTTATAAGACACTCAATCTTCCCCTCAACTCATTCAAAAACAGAAACCACAGACTGGTCACACCTGGTCATCTCTCCATCATCCGTATCATGATACTTACCTCCTGCCATATACATGCATAATCCCTGAATTCATCCCCCTTGAATCCCCCACTGAATCCCTGCGCAAATCCGCACACGTGGAAAATGGCGTCTCACAGCGTGTTATCTTCAAAGATGCTAGCTTGTTGTCCAGCGAGAGTTGACACTTGACAGGTAATTCGGTTGGTGGGTTTGGTCGAGCTCGAGACTCGGACGGTTCAAGTACATTGATGCGTAGTTCGCATGTGAGACTCGGGATGCCGAGTCTTTGCGTTGTCATCGGCAATTTTGGTAACTTGGCTCATTTCTCGCGAATCTTCGAATGTATTGCGAATCATGTTTGACTTGTTCTGATCTTGAACAAGGTTACTAGTAACTCAGCTGGCACTTTGGGGCAAGGCCAAGCCACGATCGCACCATAGTTCAAGTTGGGGGATGGACTCGTTGTATTGCGTGGATTCGGATATGTAGCTGGTACGTTTGACATGTACCACCAAGCAGAGTTTTGGTTTGGAGTCCTTCAACGAGTCAAAGTCATTGGTGTTTTGACTGCTGCAGTATCTTCCGCTGCAGACCCGGACGTCGACAATCGATCGGGGTTTCTTCTTTGGTACAACGTCCTTCATCGTACCAGTGTATCTGAATATCGAGGCAGCGACTCTCCGTCCTATCTGTCCTCTTCTCCCTCCCACTCGTAGCGCTGGTCCTCTTCATCAATCACTCAAGCAAATATGCTCACCGCGTTCGGAAGCTCATTATAGACGACGACTACATTTCTATGATATTTTTGCAGAGCATCTCACTCCAACATTCCCCCCTCTTCCCTAACCTAAAGGTCCTTTATTGGTTCAAATTCGAGTTTTCTTACCCAATCCCTGGATCTATCCAGTTGATCTATCCATTGCTCAGTCCCACACTTGTCGAGCTATGTGTCGGATGTATCGAAAACGATGGCGAACACTTCCACTCGTTCCTTCGCACCTACCCTTTTCAATCCCCAGATCTGAAGATCGTGACACTTCGTTTTCCTGATCGTCGGGAGATATCCGAGACGACGACTCGCGAGCTGTCTCGAGCTGTTTGTGCTCACAAGAAACTCAGGCACCTCGAGGTATTTGGGTTTCCAATTGATGGGACTGCTATGGGACATTTGGCAATGTCCCCAATGATCGAGATGCTTTTTTTCGGGCACTACCCGCAACAACCGATTCCGCGTCCGTATTTCAGACATGAAGATACGCCATTTCAACACATCTAGGATCTTTATTGGAAGACGTCGACGCTTGATCTTGTCACTGAATTCCTCAGACCTGGGGAACAGATGTTCCGGACGGTTCGTGTTCGTACCAAAGACAATCCTACCTCAGAAGCGCTATCGAAGATGTTCTCGACGATTTCCTCGAGTTCTTCATGCACTCAGTCCGTTCGACATCTCGACTTCCAGTTTTCCTCCCGTGACTCCGGTCCAGTGTACCTTGAGCGAGCGATAGCAAAATTTGTCCTTGACAGATACTCAAGGCTCGAGCCAAGTCCCTCTCCATTGGCACAACTTGAACCCTACAACGAACTGGCACGGATCCAAAGCGCGAGTCACAGAATGACATGATAGCTTTCAAAGAACACTTATTCTGAACATTTCACTATATCAGTTGCAAGTAGTCGACGTAGTGGTGTCGGTATCTTTCAGGTCTTTCTTTGCGCAGAAGGGCAGTCGCTCACTTCATCTGCCCGGGTTCTCATAGTACGTCCTGGCACGCGTGCAGTGACTCAGGACGGACACGACATATTGCATGCAGCATCCCTTTCTTCCACTCACGGTCTCCAGCAGACTTCTGCCAGAGCACTCTCTCCGTCTTCAACCAGTGTTTTTTCCTCGACGAGATGCACATTGCATGCGACGGCGCACAACAGGAAACGAAGCCATTCGAGTTGTAGTTCGCAATGAAGGACGATCAGCTCACACTCCGAGCTGCGCATCATCCAAGAACGATTCACGAACTCTGAATTCGCATTCCTCTCTGCTTGTCATACAAACAGTCGTTGACAAGTCGACTCCGGACGAAGTTCTGCCACAATTCGCGGCCGGGATGCAGTTTGCTCGGTTCAATGGAGAGATCGGAGAAACGGATCGTTTTCGTTCACATCGGTACCTGATCATCTTTTTCAAACTGGTTGTGCAGCATCATGACCTTCGACCTTTCATTAAGTTCGTTAATCTTTTATCAAGTTTGAAACAAGACTGCCATGGTATCTCTTCCATCTTTTTTCTCCTACTGCTATGGATTCACCGTGACTTCACCTATGCAACTGGTGCGAGTCGCCTCAGCAGATTTTCTCCCTACGGAGCGCCGTCACATCGATTCTGGGAACAAGACTTGTATTGTTTGGTGCTCAGGCTTCTCATGCATGGCAAAAATAAGTCGTCTACAGTTCTCACACTCGGTTTGAGAATTGGACACAGCTAAGTGTCTTGAAGTCAGAAGTCTGTCCAGTATATTCAGTCGACCATATGTACCATTCAGTACGTCAAGGAACCGAAACTGATCATTCAACTAGTATGCAGCTGTAGCCAGAGGTCCTTAGCTATCTACGATCAATCTTATGTATAGAGAATCTCAAGTTGAAGAGTTCGTTATTGTCGGTCGTAGAATATCCCAACATGTACAAGTGAAAATACATGTCATGGAGAGACAGAAAAGTAAGGTAAAATGGAAAAAATGAGCGGGAGAGATATTCCCAGAAAAAAATCAGGGGAAGACCGTCGCAGTCCTCCTGGCTGACTCCTCAGTTATACTGTCACCACATCATAGGAGGGGGGGTAACCGCTATCTCGTGGACCAGGAGATAGCTGCATGCTATCGTCATCACCGCGTGTTTCCATTTCAACACTTTTCGTGATCTGGATACGAGCCTGAGAACGACGGAAAAAAGAAGGAAAGAATGGGGGAGAAAGGAGGGAGGGATGTCAGCAAATGTCACTAACGCGAGTGGAGCGCGGAGGAGCCCACCATCGCTACCGGATATGAATTTTGAGGCTGAATCCCATCACTTTGGGTAAAAAGGTGGAACGGGAGGTTCCCAGCAGTAGAAACAGCGTTTCGCGCGGCTTCAAGCGTGTCCTTCCGAGAATTCAATCTGTAAAAAAAAGTTGTGTTTAAGCATGAAGCGAACTCTTCCGACTCGGTGCCGCGAAAAGTCCGACATTTGGTCAAAGTACTCACGAGGCTAGCAGTGAGATAGCATACACTGATTCGAGTAAACTTTGTTTTGGCTCGGGGTCATTTGGAAAGAAGCAAGAGGCTCACGTTTGCTCTCCACCTGTACGAACGCTGCGAATACCATTGATGACGGTATTGCGAGATACTGAAAATAATGATCAGATCATCATAACCACGACCTGAAAGAAGGAATATACTAACCAGCACCATGGTCAGGATAGCAAATACGCTAACATTTATCCGATAAACCAAGACCTTCCAAGTAGAACGTGCAGGAACATAACTCACGAGGTCAGGGCACCCGTGTTAATGGTGTACAAAAGCAAACGGTTGATAATGTGCTCCGTTCTCTTCATTCCACTTCGACGTTTTCGGAGGTAATAGCAAAGTGTGATCGCAATCAGTGAATCAGCAGTCGCGGAAAGAACCCATCCGGCGACCATGGTTGGCTAATATCAATAGACTGAGCGGACACGTGAAACAAAGTGAAGATCTGATTTTCACGTACGAAGACTACGAGAACGTATTGCTGCAGTGCAGTGTACTGGAAACTGGAACAGTATCAGCGACGTCAAAACCCACGCCAAAATGGGACCGTACCCAAGTCCGCAATTCGCAAGCCCAACAGCTGCGTGGAAATTGAAAGATTAGGCGATAAAGAATCAGAAAACCATTCAAACCTGTGCGAACTGTGGCCAGAATAGCCTGCAGTCGAGAGAATGAGGACTGTGAGGTGTGCTCGAGAAGACAAAGAGAGCAAATATCACTTACAAGGATGACGCATATCCAACATTGCTTGCTCACTTTTCCAATTGTCCAACTTTGAGTAAAGATCGACGAGCAGTATGAGTTGACCTACATTGCCAGATACGCCACACAAAGAATCTGCACAGACATAGCTTCAGTATCGAAATCAAATGGAACAACATAAGGCGCACAAATCCACGAGCCATGCGACAATAAACTGATCAGGCGGTCAGCAACGAACCATGTACGACTCCTCGATAGACTTACTCCGGTAGCGAATGCAGCCTGGGTAGGTAGGGAAGTGAGTAAGCAGAAAATCGGGATAATGAATCCACATCTTACAGGCAGAGTCCTGGAACGAAGATATCGTATCGGAGACGGGACGAAGAATAAAGAGGGTAGACTTACCATATAACATAGTCAAGTGTCGCTGGATTGTTGTAATTAATGATCAAGTAGAACTCAAGGAAGTGGATCGAAAACCCAGT
>JBBPTH010000089.1:0-78666 GCA_038094055.1 Chalciporus sphaerocephalus | reverse complement strand
CGTCTACCTGGGCAAAAGGCTGACAAACCAGGTCCAGTACTCGTCACAGAAGACAGAGATGACGAATATGAAGTTGACTACATTGTCGACTCTAGACTACGAGGAAAAAAGCTAGAATTCTTAGTACATTGGAAAGGATACGATGACACGGATAGAACATGGGAACCCCGATCAAATCTTACTAATGCGCCGGACGCAATAAAGGAATTCTATAAAAAGAATCCATCGGCTCCCCGTCTACTCCGCATGACTCAGGTTGATTTCCAAAAGCTGTTCAAACCTTACGAAAACTTCACAGTATTGACTGCGGAGGACAGCTTATATAATCATCATGAAGCAATATAAAAAGAACCCACTTCAGCCTGACCAAACCCCAATTCACTCCCTTCCTACAAACTAGTCAAGCACAGCTCCTAGCTACTCTCTAGCAACCTCTTCACCTCGTCAAGCCTCCAATACCTTCTCCATATGTCTTCTTGGACCAACGCATACACCCAATTCCACGCTCGCGCCATCATTGACGAATATTTGAACCACGACGCCAACGCCCCCCATATTGACACCCCCGCCCGCTCCACCCCTCTCGCACCAGTACCGTGGTCATGGATCGACTTCGGCCTTTTGATCACCTATATGGTCTCGATCTTCACTCTCTGTGTCGTTCTGATAGAGAATGGCACATTGTTCGTCACCGGGATGCTTATCCTGCTGACTATTTTCTCCTTGCTCTTCGCATTCGGGACCGGGCTATACGTGCTTGGCTCAGTGCGGGACGGCAAGGGGATAACATTAGAAATAATGCGCGACAACACTAACGGTCGCAGCATGTTTAAAGGTTTCAGCATCACGATGCCAGACAAATACTTCATAGAACAAGAAGGTTACAGTTACGAAGTCTACTCCCGCGACTTCCGAGCCCGCGAAAAGGAACAGCATGATGCACTCATGGAATGAACCAAACCAGTTCGTCAGCAAATTGAGGCTCAAGCTGAAAACATCAATGAATGGGCCGGAGCCACCGGATGGGAGAACACAGAAGAGAACGCGGATAATGAAAACGGTAACGACGACGCCACTCTTCATAGCGACAACGATCTGACCAACAGCAGCTTTGTAGCTGTATACAACCTTCATGTCTGATGAAGAAAGGTCGTGATTGCCTGGAATGCAATCCATAGAGAGGGGGTAGTGTTACAAATGGTACAGTTCTTACCTTTCTTCCTCTACACTTTTACTTACTTCACTACGTTTCAGTTTCATTTTGGACTTAGTCGAATTTCTTGTACAATAGTCACATGACCTGATCACGTGATCTGATCACATGACCCAGTCACGTGACACGGACTACTCTTTCCGCTTAGTCATATATGCTTACTCTTACTTACTCATTCTTGCTTACCTTTTCTTACTAAGACTGCTGCGCCGCAGTCAGTATTACTCATCATTACTCATCTTCTTACTCAGCTACTGCGCATTGCTGTGCGCTCTACTTTTGCTATTGGCTAGTATTTAAGGTTCATACCAAATAGTTACAAACACACCAATAGTATATAAGCCAGGAGTCTGAAGGGCGTCCCCCTCAGTCTTGTTCTCCTGGAGTTCTCCTCATAAGCTCTCCTGCAGCCTGACTACCTAATTGTTCTAGCAAAGCACTCTAAGCTACAGGTGAGTAAGTGAGTGTTTCATTGGTTATTTCGGCTTTAGTCTTCTCACGATGTCCTTGGTAGTCAATGATTATCTCTGCGTAGTGTGTGATGTCTCCAGTGGAATTTCTAGATCCGTTGACATTGTATACTGGTAGTCGATGACAAAGGGGTAAGAGTGGTAGCTTGTGCCTTTTGGCCCAAGATTTGTCTATGAAGATCGTGTTAGCACCTGAGTCCAGCAGGGCTTCTGTGGATATGAAATGTTTGCTATTATTAGGTGCTATGCTAACGGACAGTGTGATGTCTCTGGAGTTGTTTCCACGGATACGGATTTGGTCTGGGATTTCATTGTCTATTGTTTTAATGGAATTAAGCACCAGTTTCAAGTCCCGGCCGAGCTCACTTGAATGAGACCCCGTTAGACTATTGTTTATTTGTTTCTTATTGGGTTTAGCGATCTGGACACCCAATTCGTCTAGACCGCTTTGGCTTTTCCCTTTCCTTCTGGTTCTTCTTCCAGGAAGGAAGCTTTCATCTCATCGAATTCCATTTGTGAATCGTGAGATTCTTCGAGGTCTGAGTTCAAGGTTCGAGCTTGGTGTGTGCTCTTTCCCTTGTAATTTCTACAATTGTTCCTGTGTTTGCCTCGTGACCAACCACAGTTACGGCAACGTGTGGAGGGTTGTTTGCAATCGCGTGCGAGGTGAGGTCTGAGACAATTGAAGCATTTGCCTCTTAGGGAAGGTCTGTTTGCAGCACCAATATCCATGGGTGCACCTCGACCTGGTTGTAACCCATATTTGGTAAACTTCGGCTGAGGTGGTTGGCACAAGCTATTCTGGTATGATGTATTTCCGGAATATGAACGGAACGGGTTTCCTGTAAACCATTCTAATTTCATTCATTCATAGGTCCTTCCGACAGTTACATAATCATCTAGAAGTTCTCGTACGGTCTTGGATTCAGTCATATTTAGGGCTTGTTATTGATAAATGCGGAAATCAACTGCCTTTCTTAGAATGTTTAGACCATGTTCTTCGGAGATTCTCGACTCTTGGAAGAGAATACTAAAGAGCTGCGAGAATGAGTATATGTCCATAGAGCCTTGTTTGAGTGATTCTAATTTCTTCAAGCTCTCGTGTGCAAGGACGTCTATTTGAAAGAAACTTTTGACCTTTGCCTCTAGTTCAGCTAAAGTTAGTCATGCGCCATCTCCTGGGATGATTGGAGGTGTTCCCGTTGGAATATTGGCATTCCTTTCACATGCTTCTAATGTTAGGAGTGTGAATCTAGAAGCTTTTCCGTTCATCCATGAGAGAATTGCCACGGTGCGGAGTTGATTGGTTTCCCAAGTTTGTTGATTAGCCCATAACTTTATTCTTAGCCACCATAGGTGGAAAGATGGGCGGTTTCCATCCTAATATCCTGGGTCAGCTATTTTCTTCATAACATCTTTCTTCCTTTCAGTATTAGCCATCGTTTGTTCTAGAGTAAGCGCATTAAGCATGTCAATGAGGTCATTGATGTCAGATCCGTGAGACATGTTTGTTTAGTTTTCTGGTTGGGAATCTGGTGTTTCAGCGAGAGGGTTCCTTCTTTGGTAAGGAGGCAGTGCAGCACAATCGGCGACTGAGATGCCATAGACAGAAAATTGGTTTACGCGAGGTAAATTACGTGGAGCGGGGAAGAATGAGTGTTCTGACGATTCTGATTCTTCTCTTTGGGAATAAGGAGGAGAAATTTGTGTTTGATTAGGAGGGGTAGGAGGTCTGACTCTGATAGGAAGAGGTTCTTCTTCTTCTTCCTCTTCTTCTTCTGACTCTGGGTTTAGTTCCTGGGAGGGGACAACTGGATGAATTTTGAAAAGAGTATATGTAATTTCAAGGGAGCCGTTTAGGTTTCCTAAGACTACTTGATGGTCTAAGACTAGGTAGACCCCTATGAGGAGGAATAAGAGGGACAGGTAGCCTAATCCTAGTTGCAATCCTAGGGCGCCTAGAGCGAGGAGTATTACTCTTATAGGTAGAGTCCTTTCTATGTATCTTTCTTTTCTTTCTAACCTCTCTAACCTTACTCCATTCTGGTGGAAGATTATTTCCCGATCCGCTAGCCTGAATGAGAGATCCTTGGCCAATAATCTGATCTGGCATGGCCCTGAGAAAATGTCTAGATAGACGCCAACGGTCAGCTGATGGAGTTTGTGGTGAGACGTGTTGGAAGTAATAGATGAGGAAGTTGATCCTACTGAGGTTTGAGAAGGGGCGAATCAGTTGGAAATTCGCCGGTTGGAAGCGTGGACCTAGGGGGGCCCAGTCAACGGATAGGGCGAGTTGTGGGGGTTCGGGTTGGTATGGGTCGTAGGGATCGTAGATCTCCCGGTATTCTTCAATGTGATGCTCGACTTCTGGATCGAGCGGGTTCTGGCAAGTTTGGGTAAGCTTGGGCCTTTTATCGGGTAGAGGGAAGCTTACGTGGAGGTTTAAATATGCTTGGAGGTCTTCTGGGTTGAACCTGGCATAAGGTTTTATATCTCCGAGAGCGGGGCTAGGAGAATGTGAAAGAGGAGTGTCGTGCTGAGGGATGATATCGAGGTCATTGGGATCGATGTTGACCTGGAGGACCTCGTTGGCATATGTCTGGTTGAGACGTTCAGAGTCATTAAGGAACTCTGGGAAGTAGTCAATGGGTGGGAGGTAAGACACTAGTGGGTGAGCCTTTGTCAGTTATCGCCCTTGACCCTATCTGAGGGAAGGTTCTTACTTGTTGCTATCGAGTTTGCTAGATTTCAAGTACTAGATCAAGTGGTTCGGCTTGCAGGTAGCTAATCTGCAAGGGGAAGGGTTAGTATAGTCTTGTTCTAATGAAATACTCAATAACTCACCTGTAGTGCTGAGGCTTGTACTAGAACAATAAGGTAGTCTTACTAGAGGAGAGCTATTGAGGAGAACTCCAGGAGAACAAGACTGAGGGGGACGCCCTTCAGACTCCTGGTTTATATACTATTGGAGTGTTTGTACCTATTTGGTATGAACCTTAACTACTAGCCAATAGCAAAAGTGTATCGTACAGCAATGCACAGCAGTGTACAGCATTGCGCAGTAAGCTAAGTAAGAACAATAGAAAAGATGAGTAATGATGACTGCGGCACAGCAGTCTTAGTAAGAAAAGTAATCAGAAATGAGTAAGCAAGAGTAAGCATAAATGAGTAAGTGGAAAGAGTGGTCCGTGTCACGTGATGAGGTCACGTGATTAAGTCACGTGACTATTGTACAAGATATTCGACTAAGTCCAAAAGTGAAGCTGAAGTGTAGACAAGTAAGTAAAAGTGTAGGATAAGAAAGGTAAGAAATGTACCATTTGTAACAATCACATATTCTCTGTGTTCTTCATAATCTATAATTATCTCAGTGGAGTGTGTAATATCTCCTGCTAAGTTCTTGGTACCATCTACATTAAATACTGGTATATGATTTCTAAGTGGGGTAAGAGGGATTTTATTGTTTTATGCCCATTGATGATCTATAAATATCACGTTTGTACTGCTGTCCAGTAGTGCTTCTGATTGTACAAAAGTTTTCTTTTTGGATAAGGAGACTTTTATTTTCATCACAATCTCCTATAATAGTTTTACTGATCGGATGCATACTTCTTTAGGGATTTCTTCTTCTTCTTCTTCAATTTTTTGTGAGTTTTTGTAAGTGAAATTAAGCATCGGATTTAAACCCCAATTGAGCTTTAGACTGGCCAAAGGCCCCACTTGGCATTATGATAATTTATCTTCTTCTTTGGTTTGTTTAATGTTTAATATAGAATATTTGTTGGAGTTCCTCTGAACACCCAGATTATTTAGAGAGCTTGGCCTTTTCCCTTTTCCTCAACTGCTTTCATATCATAAAAGTATACCTTTATCTCATCGAAGGATATATCACAAACTTACAATGGAATTTTATTTTGAGAAGTGGTCTGACAGACCAATCTAGTTTTGGAGTACTCTTTCTTGTGCTTCCTGCGAAGCCACATGCATTCTGTACACATGATCTTCTCTTTCTTGCAGTCTTTGATCATATGGTTGCTACTACAATTAAAACATTTTGGGGTGTTTCCCGTTTTAGCAGTATCTATCTCTATGGTGTTTGGGTCTTACCATAGACCATTGTTTGATTTGAAGGAGACTTGTCCCCTTATGAAATCTAGTGCTTCTTGCATAGCACTGACTTCCTGAATTGTTCTAATATAGGCAAGAACTGAGTTCTCACGCTTGCCTTCTCTGAAAATTTGGGCAATGATGCCCCCTTTTATATTCTTTTCCAGAAGTTCAACTCTGTGTGAATCATCAATGTTTGTCCTCTGGTAGAGGGACTTCCATTTCACAATGAAGTCATCAATTCTCTCATCCTTCTTCTGGATGAGTTTGCAGAGCTCCAGGCAAGCCCAGTCCTGCTAGTTTATGCTATGAAAGACTGTTTCGACATCTTCAACTAATTTATCCCATGAGTACATTCTTCCCATGATTAAGTAGGTTTGGGCAAAGGGTCTGGCCTTTGGTTCTTTCATTCTAGAGAGAACAGCAACTACTGCCTCATATGATTCTTCTTCAATAATACTAGAATTTATTTTGAGTCATGCCTGCATCTTGGCCCACCATTCTTCAAATTTAGCCTGGGAGCTATCATATTCTCTGGGATCAGCAGAAATTTCTACCTTCTGGCATGAAGAGGTACTTGGTGCCAGAGCAGATGGTGGTGGTGGTAGTGGCACTGCTGCTCTTCTCAATGCCATTTGCCTGATTAAGAAATTAAATTGTTGCTGAAATTGTTGAGCAACATTTTCTCTAGCTTCTGAAATGGTTTGTAAGAGGGTGATTGTGTGTTTGTCTGCCCTTATTTGATTTTGTAAAGCTTGAATTGTTGCCTTACTTTGCTGCAACTGGTTTCTTAGGTTTTGATTTTTATTGATAAATTGTTGGAAGCCAGTTAGAATGGTAATTCTTTGCTCATCATAGCTGGCTTGGGGATTGACAAGAACATTGAGGATTTGTTGAGACATGGCTAAGTAAAACTTCTAAAAAAAAACTTGGTAGTGCTAAAATCTTCTGTACTTAGGTGCTACTCAAACTTAGGTAGAGAGGATTGGAATAGAATAGTTGGACTTTAGAGAAAAGACCAAGAGAACTAAACTGGAGAATATCCAGCTTAGCCCTTGGGGTTTATATACTCATATGTTTGTATGTATATGTTTGTCTAAACCTTAGATAAGAGATAAGAGAGACATGCACTATTGGTAGAGTGGAAATGAAAAGCATAGCCTTTATGATATATAAGGCATAGGGAATGGAAGAGAAGTAAGAGAAGTAAGGCTGTGGCATAGTCATAGCGAAATGAAGAACATGAGTGAAACATAAGGAGAAGAAGAAGAGAAGGAGCAGGAATGAGCATGAGAGAATATGTGTTTAATATAACTAAAAGGAGAAATAATTGGAGATTTGAATTGGAAAGGGAAAAGAAATGACTAAGTCCATTAAGTGTACTTGTAGAGATAATAAACCATAATACTACCCCCTTCCTATAAGTTGACTTCCAGATGGCTAAATGGTTTATCTGAATGGTTGGTGAAGTTTTTGGGACATTTCTCAAAGAGATAGGCAAAGTCTTTCTTATCAATGGATAAGGCCCAAGGTGCCACTGGGTTTTTTAGATAGAACTCTTTTATGCTTTCTTTTGCATTAGAAAGGTTAGCCTTTGGTTCCCATGTACAGTCTGTTTTATTATAGCTCTTCTAGTGCACAAGGAATTTGAGTTTGCATTGCCGCAAGTAGCTGTCCACAATATAGTCAACTTCCCATTCATTGTCTCTGTCTTCCATTACATTTACAGGCCCTGGCCATGATACGGGTTGCCCAGATAGGATTTCATGGTAGGGTTTAATATGATCAACATTGACTATGGGATAAATTTTCATAGTGCAAGGAAGTTTTAGTTTTACTGCATTTGGTCCTGCCAAACCAATGATTTTATAAGGCCTGAGCCATTGCTCAGACAGTTTTTTGGAGGCATGTGTTAAGTGCAGGTTTTCTGTGGAAAGCCAGACTTGCTGGCTGATTTGATATTCTGGTGCTACTGAGCAGTGTTTATTGGCTTGCATCTTCATTTTTTCTTTGGCCTTAGCCAGGTTATTTTTAATATCTTCGATGGTTTGTGCCATTATTGTGGTAAATGAGTTGGCCGCCAGGGCCTTGGTAGGAGCTTTTGGAGGTTTAACCCCCATTCTTGGCTTGTAGGAGTATGTGACTGCAAACAGTGTCTTTTTTGTTGCAGCATATGTTTTGTTATTTATAGAAAACTAGGCGATGGCTAGCCAATTAGCCCATTTATCTTGTTTTTCAAAGCAGAATATCTGCAGGAATTTTCCAACTTCTTTATTTACAATTTCTGACTATCTGTGGGTCTGCAGGTAGAATGCCGTGCTGAGCTTGATATCAATATCAAGAGTGTTGTTGATCTTGTGAGTGGCCTTTGCTGTAAATTGTGGACTGTGGTCCGAGATGAGTGTCTTATATAAGTTATGATACTTCCAGATATGGGAGAGGAAGAGTCGAGCTATGTCTAGTGCTGAGACTTCTTTAGTGCAAGGCACTAACTCTACTTCCTTGGAGAATCAGTCAATGATAGTTAGTATAGCCATGTAACCATTTGAAAGGGGAAGGTTGATAATGAAATCCATGGTAACATCTTGCCAGGGTCCCTCAGGGGTAGGAAGAGGTTGTAATAGACCACTAGGTGCTTGATTCAAACTTTTGAATCTTTGGCATATGTTGTATCTAGCAATGTAGTTTTTTATGTAGGTAGAGAGTCCAGGCCACATATAGTTGCACTGAATTCATTCTAGCATCTTTTTGTAGCTGGGATAACCAGCACTTGGCATATTGTGGTATAAGTGGACAACATCTAGCTGCAGTAGAGGTTCTTTTGGGACGTAGAGCTAGTTCTCAGGGTCATAAAGATAACTGTCAGGTTTTTTAGTGTATTCTTGTTTGTACAACTTTTGTACATCATTTTCATGCACTTTATACCATGCTAAAAATATTTTTTGTTTTATTTGTGCCCCTTTATTATTCAAAATGACTATGTAAATGTTCTCTGGGGAAACTACCAGCACTCCTTTATTATTATTTTCTATGCCAATTTAGTAATCTTCTTGATATGAGAGAGCATTGGCTTTTCCTATAGAAGCTCCAGGCTTATATACCTAGACTATGTTGAATCTCAATAGATATTGCACCCAGTGTGCTTGTCTCCTGTTAAGATCCTGTCTGGTCATGAACTATTGTAAATTTGCATGGTCATTCCATATTCCAAATTGATGTCTGGCACCTTCTAGATAGTGGTGCCATTGCTCTAGTGCCTGAATGACTAAGAGCATTTCTTCATTGGTGATGAGATAGTTGCATTCCTGGGGAGTCATAGAGTGGGAGAAATAGATGATAGAGTGCCATTTGTCTTCCTTGAGAACTGAGAGCATGGTGCCAGTTGCATAGTCTGATACATCTGATTCTATGCAGAATTGGCAATCTAGATCAGGAAAGGCTAAAATAGGGGTGGAGGTGAAGCATTGCTTAAGTGTGTCAAATGCTGATTGGTAGGCATTTGTCCATTCAAAGGGTTGATCCTTTTTGATGAGATCATTTAATGGTCATGTGATCTGTGCATAGTCTTTGATGAATCTTTGATAGAAGTTTGCTAGCCCTAGGAAGCTCTGTACTCCTTTTATATTTTTTGATTCAGGCCATTCTAGTATGGCCGAAACCTTGCTCTGATCCATTATTATCCTATCTTTTCCTACAATCATCCTAAGGAGGTCTACTTCACTAATGTGGAAAGCATATTTTTCTGGTTTTACAAATAAATCATTTTCTTCTAGCCTATGAAGAACTTTGAGGATAATTTTGTCATGCTCAGTTTGGTTTTCTGTTTTTGTAAAGATCATTAGATTGTCTATGTATATGACAACCACATTATCCATGTCCACAAAGATCTCATTTATCATCACTTGGAAGGTGATGGGGAAGTTGCATAAGCCAAAGTATATTACTTTTGGCTCGTAGGATCCTCTGAAGCATATGAATGTGGCCTTCTACTTATCATCTTCTTTGATTCTTATGTTGTTATACCCCTATCTTAGATCCATTTTTATGAACATTTTTGCTCCTTTGAGCTTATCGATGAGTTGGCTGATCAATGATAGTAGATAGTTATTTTTGACCATATGTTTATTTAGGTAATAGTAGTCTTATACCATGTGTTTACATGTTACAGTTCATTACCTCCACAAGTATACTTAATGGACTTAGTCGTTTCTTTTCTCTTTTCTCAATCTAAATCTCCAGTCATTTCTCCTTTTAGTTATATTGAACATGTGTCTTCCTACATTCATTTCCATCTCTTTCTTTCTTCTTTTCCTCATGTTCTATACATGTTCTTCATTTCCATATGGCTATGTCACAGCCTCGCTTCTTTAACTTCTCTTCCATTCTTATGTCTCACACATCATCAAAGCTATGCTTTTCATCTCCATTCTACCAATAGCATATGTCTCTCTTATTACTTATCTTTAAGGGTTATGGGTATTTCCTCTAATAGTAGATAAGAACCAAACATGTACATACAGACCTATGAGTATATAAACTCCAAGGGCTAAGCTGGACATCCTCTAGTTTAGTTCACTTGGTCTCTCCTCCAAAGTCCAATAGTCCTATTCTAATCCTCCCCCCCTAAGTTTGAGTAGCACCTGATTGTCTTAGGACTTTTGAGTGTTTCACTTGAACTAAACTCCCTACCTTATCATCTGCTACTCCCCTGCATTGCTTGTAATATGACCTCAAGTGCATGCCACATCCTCTAAGAAGTAGTACCTCCATTGAAGAAGCTTTGATTAGTATACTTCCCCACCTTTCACACTACCCTTTGGGGCTTCCATAGTACTAGTAACCCAATACTGGGCATTAGACTAGACCACCCCTATGTAGCATCTGTAGCCATAGGATCCAGTGAGACACAAGCAGTCCCTACAGTAGTTAAGATCAAAGAGCCAGATGCCAATGCAGAAGTTGCACAGATCTTGGTAGGTGAAGAGGTCCCAGCAAGACTTCTCTCACCATTCTCCTGTACCCTCAGAGCTTTCGAAGCTTTATAGCCAGAGCAGTTTTACTTTGGTAAAGACTCAGAAGGTGAGAAGGCAACTTATCATGATACCTATCTAAGTATAGCCCAAGCTCTCCTGCTAGATGGGATGCTAGGCATAGATCTCCCCCGAGATAACGAGTTAGATCAGCTCTTGGAGATAGAAACCAATTCTGGGAGAGTCAAAGAAGAAATCAACCACAATGACCAAACTCCTCAATTATATGAACACATACCCTCCCCTGTACCCTATGATCTATTAGCATCCACAGAGAGACATGGGTCATCAGAGAAGGAGTCCCCACTAGTGTACCAAGGGTACACTACATTTGATTTCAGGAGAGATCCCCGGGAATTTGGAGATAGAATTAGGATAGTGAAAAGAGAGAGAGAGGAATCGGTGGTGCCAGAGGAGTCACCCAAGAAGAAAACACACACAGTAAAGAAGCTGGTGCGGTTCAAAGCTAAGATCAGAAGACCAGTCATAGGAGACCCAAGGCCTGATAAAGCTATCACTAGAATTAGTCTCAGACCAAGAGATCCTATCAAACCCCTTCCTTGCTACAAGTTTTAATTAAATAAAAATGTCTACTTCCCTCCCACATGACCTGGCTACAATCCTTAGTGCAATAGCATTGGATGTTGGCAACCCCTAAGCCTCTGCTCTTGGAACACAACTAAGGTTGTTCTTAGAGCAACAAGCAGATATAATGCAGACATTGGCTAGAGAGAATCTTTGTCTAGAATAAGAAATTGCTGCCCTCTCTTTCTAACCTGGACTGTCAGGGTCCACAAGTACTGCACTACCACTGGCTGGATCAGTAAAAATATCAAAAATTATAGCAGATCCTGGAGACTATGATGGGTCAAAGGGAAAGAAGTTTGAAGAATGGTGGATCAGGGTGCATGCATGATGTGAAGAGAACTACGTCTTGCTCGGAGGAATAGGAGGCATCAAGGTGGCCCTCAGCTGAATGGAAGATGAGGATGCCAGTGATTTCTCATGGGCAATTATGTCATGAATTCTTGATGGAGACTGGTATACATGGCCAGAGTTTGAAAAGATGATCATGGACCTATTCTGGTCATCTAATGAACAAGAGTATCACTGGAAAATGATTACTGGTTTAAAGCAAGGATCATTGAGAATAGAAACATTCCTCATAAAGTTTGAAATGTACCGTGCCCTGAACAACTGGAATAATACCAGGTATATTGAGCTTCTTGAATAGAATGCTGATCAAGAGTTTGTGAAAAAGATTATTATGGAGAAAGAACACTATGACAATTATGATGCATTCATAGCTGAATTAAGAAAACTTGCTGACAGAAAGCAACTGCTTGGTTTCATTACCAAAGGAATGGCGCAGCACACCACTACATGTGACCCCAATGCCATGGACATTGATGCAGTCAACACCAAGGCCTCCCGTGGCAAATGCTACAACTACCAAGGGGACCATTTTATCAAAGACTATAAGAAACCCCAGGTGCAATACCTAGAATGCAAACTTCTCGGGGATTCACACAGAAAGAACTGCAAGAAGTGGTCAAAGCAAATTTGTGCCATGAGCACAAAGAAACTGTCCAGTGATGATGTTAAACCTACAATAGTGAGTACCTCTGCAACAGGCAAGAGAAAGCAAAAGGAAGACTTGGATCTGCCAAGGGCAATCCAGAGCATGAACTTTGAAGAAGCTCAGGCATGGTTCTGAGACTACAAGGATCTGCCCTCAAAAAAATGAATAACTCTTCACCCAATCCTGGGTGTGTGAAAGGTTTCCAATTTTCTTCTCTCAATATAGAAAATTCTATAGATGTCATAGATGAAAATTCCAAAAATATTTCTACTTACTTTATACCATCAGAGGAGTCTCCTAGTGAGCTCGGCCAGGATGTTAATCCGGTGCTTAATTCCTCTTCCCCTTCTTCCCTTCCAAAAGATGAAATCCCAGAAGGGTCTCTTATCTGGTCAAATGTGATGGATAGAGAGATCAACTTATAAATCTTGATATGGCCTAAAGAAGATCACATGTTCATTCCCCTCAATGCACTCCTAGACTCAGGGGCTAATACAGTCTTTATTGATCATCAATAGGCAAAAGACCACTGTATTCCCCTGCAGAAACTCTACCATGATGTTTCTGTTTACAATGTGGATGGAACACAAAACTCCGCTAGATCTATTACCCACTCTGCGGAGCTAATAATTGACCATATGGGACACAAGAAAGCAGTAATGGCAGAAGTAATAGATTTGGGCAAGAATGCCCTTATCCTGGGATTCTCATGGCTGAGATGCCACAATCCAGAAATCAACTGGCAGAAGGGCACAGTAAAAATGACAAGATATCCACACTTGTATGCCTTACTTCAGGAAAAGAAAAATCTTCACATGGAAGATCCAAATTACCACAAGAGAGATTCCCAATACACTGCCTATGCTATTATCCACATGCTAGATGGAGTCCCAAAAGAAAAAGAAAAGACCATTGAAGAAATGGTATCCAAGGAATATCACAAGTACTGAAAGTCTTCTCAAAAGGAGAATTGGAGTGGATGCCCTTATGAAAGCCATGAGACCATGCAATTGAATTAAAAGACACATTTAAGCCCAGAAAAGGAAGAATCATACCCTTATCAGATGATGAACAAAAGAAAGTATCAGACTTTATAGATGATCAACTAAGAAAAGGTTATATTATCCCCTTCAAAACAGAGTAAACTTCTCCAGTATTCTTTGTCCCAAAGAAAGATGGGCACAAACATATGGTACAGGATTACTGGTATCTAAATGAACACATGGTCAAAAATAATTATCCACTGCCATTGATCAGCCAACTTGTTGATAAGCTCAAAGGAGCAAAACTATTTATAAAAATAGATCTAAGATAGGAATACAATAATGTAAGGATCAAAGAAGACAATGAGTGGAAGGCCACTTTCATATGCTTTAGAGGATCCTATGAGCCAAAAGTAATATACTTTGGCTTATGCAACTCCCCTATCACCTTCCAAGCGATGATGAATAAAATCTTTGCGGACATGGATGATATGGTTGTTATATACATAGATGATCTGATAATCTTCACAAAAATAGAAAATCAAGCCAAGCATGACAAGATCATCCTCGAAGTTCTTCACAGGCTTGAAGAAAATAATCTATTTATAAAACCAGAAAAATGCACTTTCTACATTGATAAGGTAGACTTCCTTGGCATAATCATAGGGAAAGATGTGATAAAAATGGATCAGAGCAAGGTTTCAGCTATACTGGAATAGCCAGAACCAAAAACAGTAAAAGGAATATGGAGCTTCTTAGGCTTAGCAAACTTCTATCAAAGGTTTATCAAGGACTACACACAGATTACACATCTGCTAAATAATTTGACCAAAAAGGATCAATCTTTCGAATGGACAAATGTATGCCAATTAGCATTTGACATGCTCAAACAATGTTTCACCTCTACTCCTATTCTAGCTTTTCCTGATCTAGATTGTTAATTCTATATGGAATCAGATGTATTAGATTATGCAACTGGTGCCATGCTCTTGGTTCTTAAGGATAACAAATGGCATCCCATTGCCTATTCTTGCCACCCTATGACCCCACAGGAATGTAATTATCTCATTGCTGACAAGGAAATGCTCTCAGTCATTCAGACACTGGAGCAATGGTGCCATTACTTAGAAGGTGCTAGATATCAATTTGAAACATGGAATGACCATGCAAACTTACAGTGGTTCATGACCAGATAGGATCTCAACTAGAGACAAGCACGATGGGTACAATACCTATCTAGGTTTAATATGGTCTAGGTATATAAGCCTGGAGCTTCTATGGGAAAAGCCGATGCTCTCTCATATCAAAAAGACCACCAACATGTCAAAAAGACCACCAAATTGGCATAGAAAATGATAATAAAGGAGTTCTCATTATTTCCCTAGAGAATATTTGCCTAGTCATTTTGAATGATGAAGGGGTACAAATAAAACAAAAAATATTTCTAGCATAGTGCAAAGTATACGAAAATAATATATAAAAGTTATACAAGCAAGGATATACCAAAAAATGTGACAGGTATCTCTATAATCCTAAGAACTGGCTTTATATTCTGGAAGAACCTCTTTTGTGGCTAGATGTAGTCTGCTTACATCATAACATGCCAAGTGCTGGTCACCCTGGCTATGAAAAGATGCTTGAATTGATTTGGCGCAACTATATGTCACCTAGACTCACCACTTATATTAAAGACTATGTTGCTAGATGCAACATGTGTCAGAGATTCAAGAATTCAAATCAGGCACCTAGTGGTCTACTCCAACCTCTTCCCACCCCTGAGGGGCCCTGAAACACTCGAAAGTCCTAAGACAATCAGGTGCTACTCAAACAGAGGAAGGGGAGAACTAAGATAGAATGGTTGGACTTTGGAGGAAAGACCAAGTGAACTAAACTGGAGGATGTCCAGCTTAGCCCTTGGGGTTTATATACTCATAGGTTTGTATGTACATATTTGGTCCTTATCTATTAATAATGGAAATACCCATAGCCCTAGAAGATAAGAGATAAAAGAGACATATGCATTTGGTAGAGTGAAAATAAAAAGCATAGCTTTTGTGATACATGTGGTATAAGAATGGAAGAGAAGTGAGGCTATGGCATAGCCATATGGAAATGAAGAACATGAGGAAAAGAAGAAAAGAAGGATCAGAAATAATTGTGGGAGGACACATGTTCTACATGTGTTCAATATAACTAAAAGGGGAAATGACTGGAGATTTGAATCGGGAAAAGAGAAGAAAAACGACTAAGTCCATTGATCATGCTTGTGGAGGTAGAGAACTGTAACAGGCCCTGGCAAGATGTCACTGTGGATTTCATAACTGATCTCCCCTTTTCCAATGGTTACACAGCTATACTGACTGTTATTGACTGATTCTTGAAGGAAGTAGAGTTAGTGCCTTGTACTAAAGAAGTCTCGGCACTTGACACAGCTTGACTCTTCCTTTCTCACATCTGGAAGCATCATGGCTTACCTAAGATACTCACATCGGACTGTAGTCTATAATTTGCTACAAAGGTCACACATAAAATTAACAATGCCCTTGGTATTGATATCAAGCTTAGCACAATATTCTATCTGCAGACTAATAGACAGCCAGAAATAGTAAACAAAGAAGTTAGAAAATTCCTGAGGATATTCTGCTTTGAAAAACAAGATAAATGGGCTGATTGGCTAGCCATTATCTAGTTTTCTATAAATAACAAAACCCACACTGCAATAAAAAAGACTCTGTTCACAGTCACATGCTCATATAAGCCAAGAATGGGGGTTGAACCTCCAAAAGTTCCCACCAAGGCCCTGGCAATTTATTTACCACAACAATAGCACAGACCATCGAAGATGTTAAAAATAACTTGGCCAAGGCCAAAGAAAAAATGAAAGCACAGGCCAACAAACACCACTTGGCTGTGCTGGAATACTAAATCAGCCAGCAAGTCTGGCTTTTTACAGAAAACTTGCACTCAATACATGCTCTAAAGAAACTGTCTGAGCGATGGCTTGGATTATATGAAATCATTGATTTGGCAGGATCAAATGCAGTAAAATTGAAACTTCCTCACACATTGAGGATTCATCCCATAGTTAACATCAACCGCATTAAACCCTACTGTAAGATCCTAGACAGGCAATCTGTATCACAGCTAGGGCCAGTAAATGTAACAGAAGACAGAGACAATGGTTGGGAAGTTAATTATATTGTGGACAGCCATTTACAGCAAGGCAAACTTGAATATCTTGTATACTGGAAAGGCTATGATGAGACAGACCATATGTGGGAACCAAAGGCAAACCTCTCTAATGCAAAAGAAAGCATGAGAGAATTCTACCTGAAAAACCTAGTGGCATCTCGGGCCTTATCCATTGACAAGAAAGATTATGCCTATCTCTTTGAGAAACATCCTGATAACTTCACCAAATATTCAGATGAACCTTTTAGTCACCTAGAAGTCAACTTATAGAGAGAAGGTAGTGTTACAGTTCATTACCTCCACAAGTACACTCAATGGACTTAGTCTTTTCTTTTCTCTTTTCCCATTCTAAATCTCTAGTCATTTCTCTTTTTAGTTATATTGAACATGTGTCTTCCCATGTTCATTTCTGTTTCTTCCTTTCTTTTTTTTCTCATGTTCTACATATGTTCTCTATTTCCATATGGCTATGCCATAGCCTTGCTTCTTTAACTTCTCTTCCATTTTTATACCTCATACATCACCAAGGCTTTGCTTTTCATCTCCATTCTACCAATAGCATATGTCTCTCTTATTACTTATCTTTAAGGGTTATGGGTATTTCCTCTAATAGTAGATAAGAACCAAACATGTACATACAGACCTATGAGTATATAAACCCCAAGGGCTAAGCTGGACATTCTCCAGTTTAGTTCACTTGGTCTTTCCTCCAAAGTCTAACTGCTTCATCTCAGTCCTCCTTGCCTAAGTTTGAGTAGCACTTGATTGTCTTAGGACTTTTGAGTATTTCATTGCACCCATCTTTCTTTGGGACAAAGAATACTGGGAAAGTTTGCTCTGATTTGGAGGGAACAATATAGCCTTTTCTAAGTTGGTCATCTATAAAGTCCAATACTTCCTTTTGTTTATTATCTGATAAGGGTATTATTCTTCTCTTTCTGGGTTTAAATATGTCTTTTAATTCTATAGCATGATCCCATGGTTTTCATAAGGGCATCTACTCAGATTCTCCTTTTGAGAAGACTTTCAGGTACTTGTGATATTCTTTAGGTACCATTTCTTCAACAGTCTTTTCTTTTTCTTTTGGGGTTATATCCAGCATGTGGATAATAGCATAGACAGTGTATTGTGAATCTCTTTCTTGGTAGTTTGGATTATCTATGTGGAGGTTTTCCTTTTCCTAGAGTAGGGCACATGAGTGTGGGTATTGTATCATCTTTACTGTGCTCTTTAGCCAGTTAATATCTGGATTATGATGTTTCAACCATGAGAATCCCAGAATAAAGGCATTCTTGCCCAGATATGTTACTTCTGCCAACACTGCTTCCTTGTGCCCCATGTAATCAATTATTAGCTCCGTAGAATGGGTGATAGATCCCGTAGAGTTTCATGTTCTGTCCATGTTATACACAGGGATGTTATGGCAGAGTTTTTGTAAAGGTATGTGGTGATCTTTCACCCATTGGTAATCAATAAAAATAGCATTTGCTCTAGAGTCTAGGAGTGTATCAAGGGGAATGAATGTGTGACCTTCTTTAGGTTGTATTGAGATTCATAGGTTGATCTCTCTATCCATCACATTTGACTGAATGAGGGATCCTTCTGGGATTTCATTTTTGGAGGGGGGAGAGGAATTAAGCACCGGATTATCATCCTGGCCGAGCTCACTAGGAGGCCCCTCTGACAGTATCAGGTATGAAGAAATATTTTTGGATTTGTCATCCATGACATTCATAGGGTTTTTTATTTTAAGAGGAGTAAGTTGGGAACCTTTCACATATCCAGTATCATATGAAAGATTATCTATTTTTTTGAGGGTGGTTCCTCATAGTCTTAGAACCATGCCCAAGCTTCTTCAAAACTCATGCCCTGTATTACCTTTGGCAGATCAGAGCCTTCCTTTTGCTTTCCCTTGGCCATTGCTGAGGTACTTGCCTATGTAGGTTTAATGTCATCACTGGATGGTTGGCTCATGGCATGAATTTGTTTTGATCACTTTTTGCAGTCTTTCTTGTGGAAACCTCTGAGGAGTTTGCACTCTAGGCATTATACCTAGGGTTTCTTATAATCTTTTATGAAATGATCCCCTTGGCAGTTATAACATTTGCTGCAGGGGACCTTGATGTTGGTCATGTCAATGTCCATTGCATTGGGGTCTTGTGTTATGGCACATTGCACCATTTCTTTGGTAATGAAGCTGAGCAGCTGCTTTCTGTCAGCGAGTTTTCTGAGTTCCACTACAAAGTCATTGTAGTCATTGTAGCATTTTTTTTCCATAATAATTTTCTTGATAAGCTCTTGGTCAGCATTCTGCTCAAGTAGCTCAATGTGTCTCACATCATTCCAGTTATCGAGAGCACAGTGGGTTTCAAATTTCATGAGGAATGTTTCCATTCTCAATGAACCTTATTTTAAACCGGTGATCATTTTCTAGTGATATTCTTGTTTATTTGATGACCGGAACTGATCCATAATCATCTTTTCAAATTCTGCCCATGTATAGCAGTCTCCATTGAGAATTCTTGATATTATTGCCTGTGAAAAGTCACTGGCATCTCCACCTTTCATTCGGCTGAGGACAGCCTTTATGCCTGCTTGTCCTCTGAGCATCACATAGTTTTCTTCATGCCATGCATGTACCCTGATCCACCATTCCTCAAATTTCTTGCCCTTTGACCTGTCATAGTCTCCAGAGTCCACTATGATTTTTGATAGTTTCACTGATCTAGCCAGTAGTGGTGGGGTATTTGTGGACCCTGATGGTCCAGGTTGGGATGAGAGTGTAGTGATTTCTTGTTATAGATGATTGTTTTCTCTAGCCAATGCTTGCATTGTATCTGCTTGTTGTTCTAGGAAGAGCCTCAGTTAGGTTCCTAGAGCAGATGCTTGCAGGTTCCCAACATCTAGTGCCATTTTGCTAAGGATCGCAGCCAAGTCATGTGGGAGAGAGATAGACATTTTTATTATTTAGTACTTGTAGCAAGAGGGTGGCTTTGTAGGGTTTCTAAATCTAAGACTTATCCTAGTTATTTCTTCATCAGGTCTTGGGTTTCCTGCAACTGGTCTTCTAATCAATGCTCTGAACTATACAGGCTTCTTTACCATATGCATTCTCTTCTTGGGTGGTTCCTCTGGTACCACTGACTCTTCTCTTTCTCTTTTAGCAACCTTAATTCTTTCTCCAAACTCCTGAGAACCCCTTCTGAAGTCAGAGATAGTGTACCCTTTGTATACTAACAAGGGCTTCCTCTTTAATAATCCACATTCTTCTGTGTATGGTAAGGGAGTGGAGGGTGTGAGGGAGGGTATGGATATGCATTCACACAGTTGAGGGATATGGTCATTGGGATCAATTTCTTGCTCAAGAATTCCAGAATTGGTCTGTATTTCTGAGAGCTGGTCTATCTTGTACCCTTGGAGGAGTTCTCTGTCATCTGTCCTATCTAGCAGGAGCACTTGGGTGATGCTTAGATAGGAGTTGTGATATGTTGCTGACTTGTCTTCTAAGTTGATGCCAAAATAGAACTGCTCTGGTTCTAAGGCATCAAATGCTCTGAGCATGTGAGAAAAGGGTGAGAGGAGTCTTCCAGGGGTTTCTTCACCTACCAAGATCTGTGCAACTTCTGTGTCAGCATCTGGCTCTTCAGTTTTAACTATTATAGGGACAGCTTGTGTCCCACTAGGCCCTATAGCTACTGATACTATGTATGGGTGGTCTAATCAGACACCCGGTGCTGAGTTACTAGCTCTACAAAGGCCCTGAAGGGTATAATAAAAGGTAGGAAAGTACACTACGAAGCTTCTTCAACAAGGTACTATATTCAGAGAACTTGGCACATACTTGAGGTCAGTTTACAAGTGGTGCAGATGAGTAGCAGGTGATAGATGGGGAAGTTTAGTTTCAGTGAAACACTCGAAAGTCCTAAGACAATCAGGTGCTACTCAAACTTAGGTAGAGAGGATTGGATTAGAATGGTTGGACTTTAGAGGAAAGACCAAGGAAACTAAACTGAAGAATATCCAGCTTAGCCCTTGGGGTTTATATACTCATATGTTTGTATGTACATGTTTGTCTAAACCTTAGATAAGAGATAAGAGAGACATGCACTATTGGTAGAGCAGAAATAAAAAGCATAGCCTTTATAATGCATGAGGCATAGGGAATAGAAGAGAAGTAAGAGAAGTGAGGCTATGGCATAGCCATAGGGAAATGAAGAACATGAGTGAAACATGAGGAGAAGAAGAAGAGAAGGAGTGGGAATAAGCATGAGAGGATACATGTTTAATGTAACTAAAAGGAAAAATGATTGGAGATTTGAATCGGGAAGAGAAAAGAAATAACTAAGTCTATTAAGTGTACTTGTGAAGATAATGAACCATAACAGAAAGTATGTATTCATAGTAATAAGAATCTTCTGTAAGGATATGTGGTTTACATAGGGGCTTCTAAAGTGTGTTTTTGAGGTCTGAAGTAAGGTGTATAGTAATGGAATTCCCCTTGAGTTCCGTCAAGTCTCAACTTTCTTAGGTCATACTTGTAAGTCTTCTTTTGTTTTTTGGGAGTTCTGCTTGGTCCCATAAAAGTGTTTCTTAACTCAGGAATTTCTTCTCTGAGCACTTCAAATCTGACTAAAGCTACTATAGCTTCTCTCAGCAGTTTGGTATTGTCTTCTTCTTCTAATACCTATTCTGGTTCCTCCTGAATCTCAGAATCTGGATATACTAGTTCATAATCTTCAAGAGGTGTTTCTTGTTTGCCCACTCATGACTCTTCTCAAGCCTGTCTTAGGAACTCAGTAAGTTATGCCGGCTGCTTATCAAGGAGTGTCAAGCTCATTGCTGCATAGAGATCTTCCACATTATATAGGTATACTACCAGCTACTTTAACTTTCCTCTTACTCTTGGAGCCTTCAGATAGTATGCACTAGCTAAGTCTTATCTGCTAGTTACATGGAGTAGAGTGAGATGTTGATGTTTGATGAGTTTAGTTCCTAATGAAACAATCTAGAAAACTCACTAGTTAAAGTGAATAAATCTCAGGCTACTCAGTAGAGAAGAGTTAACAGGGAATAACCAAGAGGAACTGAACTGAAGTTCCTTGGCCACTGTATTTGGGGTTTATATACTACATAGGATATGTACATGATTGTACTGGATCTACTAATATCCTATGTCTACATAAGGAGAGCATGTGTATTAGCATAGCCATAAAATGGAAGAGAAGCATAACATGCATGATGTGCATGTAAGAAGTGATGCATGTGTACACCATGAGATGTGGAAGAATAGAAGATCATATATGAAATAGATATGGAAGTCATAAGGTATAGATCTTAGATAAATGAGTAACTGTATGAAAGAAGATAAAGTACATCTATAAGTGCAAGTGAAGTTGTGAAAGGAATAAATAAGAGTCTAGACTCAAAGATAAGATAAGATAGAGGAGAGAAAGTAAAAATGTTCTAAGTCCATGAGTTAAGAAAGTAGTATTTGTAATAGTAATGATGATAGAGAAGAGTTGGCTTCGGCCAAGGTTTCAGTGACAATTCTATTAAGTGTTGTGGAAGTAAAGTGAGAATAGTAATCCAGGTGATTGATATGTCTATAACTTGGGCAAATCTCTTCTTCTTTGAGTCTATGTATAGGATCTTCACAATTGATATACTGCATATGAGGAATAAGTATGAGATTGCTTCAATGGAAAGAACTGGTGTGAGTATTGTAATGAAGGGAGGTGTCTATTTCAGGATTAGACTTGGATGTCCAATAATTAGTTCAATAGAGGTCTCTGGAATTAACAGATCTGCAGTTAGGGCAGATTTTCCCTTCTTCTAGAAGATGCTCAAGATTGTTACAACCTTGACAGGGATATTGCTGCATTCCACAGTGTATTCTCTCTCCAGAGATATTGGGATGAAGATGAGAATTCCATGGAAGTTGATTAATAGAAGATAAAATGATCCTTATAGACTTACCAGGAAGTAGTGCCTTAGGTACTCATTGTATTTGAAGATTGATAAACCTGTTATTGTGACAAGTATTACCCCAAGTTAGCTCAATATTCCCAGTTAGATCTGGGAGGTAAAGGATCATAGCAGCTAGTGTGATTATGGTGCCACTAAAGGCAGCCTAGATGTCATCAGTTATCATTGACCAGAATAAGGTCAATATGGCAAATATCCACAAGAGACTAAAAGCCATTTCAAGATCCCAACGCCAGGCAGGAAATAACATCAAAAGTAGATGACTGATTATAAGCCTAGGCAGGGCTCATAACCTATAGAGTGGGATAGGTGGAACTGAGCTAGCCACTCTATAGCAGCCAGCAATAAGAAATAACAGGGATGAAAGAGTAGGAGAACTTACTCTTGAAGGGACTTGACTTGAGAGGTGAAAAGAGTTTGTGATAGCTCTTGTAAGTTACTAACTTGGGTTAAAGCAACTTAGGATTGAAGGGCAAAGAATGAGCCCCTTTATACTGTATATAGGACTATATTTACTATACTGTAATTATAAGCATATATGCAGATATATAAGACATTGCATAGGCTTTATCATCATGATGGAGTCTTTATTATCATATCAGTCAGCATTGATAAGATGCTAACTGAGTAATTGGTAAGATAATCACTAAGCTACTAGTAAGCATGAATAAGTATTATAGAATACTATATAAGCGATTATCAAGATGATCAATTGCACATGTGACTAGAAATAAAGAAGTGAGAGATCATGTGACTGTCACATCAGATGACTATCACATAGGTCATGTGACATAGGGGTTCTCCATATATGTCTAATATACCCCTGTCTTCTATAGTATAGCATATATCTGCAGCTAACACTTCATTTCTTCAACAATAATAGTTGTAGAAACCAGCGTGGATAAATGTATAGAGGCCCAGATCAATGGCTATTATCTCAGCCCAACTAATGTCTCTACCATCATTTTTCTAATCTTCCCAGAGTTTCCAGGCTAGTCAGAAACCATCTAGTAAGAGGCCTATGCTGAAGGATATGGAAGTGTCCACAAAACTTTTGTTTGATAGAGAGGCAGGTGGGACTGATATCTTACAGCCACACCACTCAGAGCTGAGTTGGGAATACCACCAATTAATGTCAGCTACTATATTTGATAGGATATAATATTTGATGTGCAACTTTGAAGGGTCTTTGAAAGAGAAGATAAATTTGTAGAAGGAAGGAAGGTGTGAGTGGCCATCTAGTAGTATGAGCATGCAGTGTTGAAGATAGCCCAGGACACTGAAACACTCAACTACTCACCTGTAGTGCTGAGATGCTTTGCTAGAACAATTCAGTAGTCTTACTAGAGGAGAGCTGTTGAGGAGAACTCCAGGAGAACAAGACTAAGGGGGACGCCCTTCAGACTCCTGGTTTATATACTATTGGTGTGTTTGTACCTATTTGGTATGAACCTTAACTACTGGCCAATAGCAAAAGTACAGCGTACAGCAATGCGCAGCAGCTGAGTAAGAACAATAGAAAAGATGAGTAATGCTGACTGCGGCGCAGCAGTCTTAGTAAGAAAAGTAATCAAGAATGAGTAAGCAAGAGTAAGCATGTATGAGTAAGCGGAAAAGATAGTCCGTGTCACGTGATGGAGTCATGTGATCAGGTCATGTGATTAGGTCACGTGACTATGGTACAGAATATTTGACTAAGTCGAAAAGTAAGGCTGAAGCATAGAGAGGTAAGTAGAAGTGTAGGAGAAGAAAGGTAAGAAATGTACCATTTGTAACACTACCCCCTCTCTATGGATTGCATTCCAGGCAATCACGACCTTTCTTCATCAGATGTGAAGGTTGTATACAGCTACGAAGCTGTTGGCGGTGGTCAGATCATTATCGCTGTGAAGAGTGGCATCGTCATTACCGTCTTCGTTATCTGCGGCATTTTCATTTTCTTCCCAACCAGGGAATTCAGCCCAGCCATTGATATTTTCAGCCTCTGCCTCAATCTGCTGGTGAACTGGTTTAGTTCATTCCATGAGGGCATCGTGCTGTTCTTTTTCTCTGGCTCTGAAATCGCGGGAATACACTTCATAGCTATAACCTTCTTGTTCGATAAAGTATTTGTTGGGCATGGTGATGCTAAATCCTTTGAACATGCTGCAACCGTTAGTGTTGTCGTGCATTATTTCTAATGTTATCCCCTTGCCATCCCGCACTGAGCCATGCACGTATAGCGCGGTCACGAGCACGAAGGACAAGGAGATTATAGTCAATAGGATAAGCATTCCTATGATGAATAATGTGCTGTTCTTTATCAGAATGACACAGAGTGTGAATATCGAGACCATATATGTGATCAGTAGACCGAAGTCTATCCATGATCACGGAACAGGGGCGAGGGTGGTGGGGTGAGCAGGGGTATCGATGTGAGGAGCGTTAGGGTTGTGATTGAGGTACTCGTTAATGATGGCGTTTGCGTGGAATTGAGTGGTAGAGTTGGTCCAAGAAGACATTGAAGGTAGTGGAGGGTTGACGAGGTGGTAAGATTGTTAGAGTATTTGCTAGGGGCGGTGCTCGACTAGTTTGTAGGAAGGAAGCAAATTGGGGTTTGGTCAGGCTGAAGTGGGTTCTTTTTATATTGCTTCATGATGATTATATAAGCTGTCCTCCGCAGTCAATGCTGTAAAGTTTTCGTAAGGTTTGAACAGCTTTTCGAAGTCAACCTGGGTCATGCAGAGTAGACGGGGAGCCGACGGATTCTTTTTATAGAATTCCTTTATTGCGTCTGGCGCATTAGTAAGATTTGATCGGGGTTCCCACGTTCTATCTGTGTCATCGTATCCTTTCCAATGTACTAAGAATTCTAGGCGTTTCCCTCGTAGTCTAGAGTCGACGATGTAGTCAACTTTGTATTCGTCCTCTCTGTCTTCTGTGACAAGTATTGGACCTGGTTTGTCAGCATGTTGGCTGGGTAGGCGTTCCTTGTATGGTTTAATTTTAGCTATATTGAACACGTTGTGCACTTTCATGGTGCGTGGGAGTCAGAGTTCAATAGCATTGCTTTCTTTGAAGCTAATGATTTCGTATGGCCCTAACCATTTCTCCGTGAGCTTCTTTGAAGGTCGTGGGAGTTTTAGGCCGTCTGTGCTAAGCCAAACCTTGTCTCCTACTTTGTATTGTGGAGCGTTTGTTCTATGTTTATCTGCTTGCTTTTTCATGTGTTTTTGTGCTTTTTCTAGATTTTCTTTTGTTTCTTTTAGGGTTTGTTCGATTTCATCAGCGAGTTTAGCGGCAGCGGGTGCTTTTGCCGTGTGATTTTCTATTCCTATTTTTGGTTCGTATGTGCGCGTGACAGAAAATGGAGTTTTCTATGTAGAGGTTTGCCTTTTCGAGTTATATGAGAATTGCGCAATTGGCAACCATTCTGACCATTCGTGTTGCTTTTCTGCAGTGAATAGTTGGAGGTATTATTGTAGATCTCTATTCATGCGTTCCGTTTGTCCATCTGTTTGCGGGTGACGCGCGGTAGAGAGTTTAGGCGTGATGCCGAGACGTTTACATAAGTCTTTCATCACTTGTGATGCGAATTGTGGTCCTCAGTCCGATACAATTGTTTTAGGAAGTCCATGATGCTTCCATACGTGTGTGAGATACAGTCTAGCTGTTTGTAAGGCATTGACAGATTTAGTACAGGGGATGAATTCAACTTCTTTGGAGAATCGATCAATGACTACTAGAATGGAATCAAATCCATTTGATTCTGGGAAATCTGTCATGAAGTCTGCACTGACATATTCCCATGGAAGATCCGGAATTTCCAATGGTAACAGTTTTCCAGCAGGTGCAGTGTTGATGCCTTTGAAGCGTGCGCATCTATCGCAGCGTGAGACGTAGTCTTTGACAAGCATGGGCATTCCAGGCCAAGTATAGCTACGCTGTAGCAGTTCTAGGGTTCGATCTATTCCTGGGTGTCCGGCAACAGGAGTGTCGTGATGTAGGCGTATGATTTCCATGCAAAGATCCTGATCATTCGGCACAAAAATCCAGTTCTTCTTATCATAGAGAAGTTCATCTTTCTCTGTACAGATGCCATGTTCCTTGCAAAGTTTGATTGCTTCTGATTCTAGAATTTTCCATGTTGCTTTCTTTATCTTTTCTAGAATATCATCACTATCTGTGGCTATGTGCACTGATGTGGCAGCTATTTGTTCTGGAGGGATGACTAAAACTTGCTTGTTGTCATCTTCTATTCCTTTTGCATGATCTTCTCTTCGAGAGAGAGCATCGGCTTTTCCCATTTGGGTTCCGGCTTTATGGATCCATTTGAAATTGAAACAAGAGAGGTACTGAGACCATCTGGCTTGACGTCTGTTTAGATCTTGCTGTTGCATAAACCATTGAAGGTTTGCGTGATCATTCCAGATTTCAAATTCCTGTTTTGTACCTTCTAGATAGTGTCTCCATTGTTCTAGACTTCGGATAACACTTAGCATCTCCTTGTCTGCAATTGGGTAATTACGTTCTTCTGGTGACATGGAGTGGGAGGAGAATGCGACTGGGTGCCATTTGCCATCTTGTTCTATAGATAGAATGGCTCCAGTTGCAAAATTAGATGCATCGGTTTCTAGGCGGAACTTCTTGTCGTTGTCTGGGAAAGCAAGGATAGGAGCGGTAGTGAATTTTCTTTTTAGTGTGTCAAATGCTTCTTGTTGCGGCTCTTTCCATGAGAAAGGGGTGTCTTTCTTGGTAAGATCGTTTAAGGGTCGTGCGACTTGCGCATAATCTTGGATGAAGTGGCGGTAGAAGTTGGCTAGTCCTAAGAAACTTCTAACTCCACGGACTGTAGTCGGAGTCAGCCATTCGGTAATTGCCTTGACTTTGTCATCATCCATTTTGATGCCCTCGGGAGTTATTGTCATGCCAAGAAATTCAACTTCTTTGGTGTGGAAGTGGCATTTCTCTGGTTTGATGAATAAGTCGTTCTCTTCTAGGCGTGCGAGAACTTTGAGAACTACTTTCTCATGTTCCTTTACATCATCCGTCTTGGTGAAGATCATGATGTCGTCGATATAGACAACTACGGTGTCTTCCATATCTGCAAATATCTTGTTCATCATGGTCTGGAATGTCGCGGGGGAATTACAGAGTCCAAAATACATGACCAATGGTTCGAAAGAACCTCGGTGACAAACAAAAGCGGCTTTCCATTCATCGCCTTCTTTGATGCAGATGTTATTGTAACCCCATCTGAGATCCATCTTGGTGAATAGTTTAGTTCCTTTTAGCTTATCGACCAATTGGGATATCAGAGGTAATGGGTAATTGTTCTTCACCGTATGTTCATTGAGGTATCTGTAATCCTGTACCATGCGCTTCTTTCCATCTTTCTTTGGCACGAAGAACACAGGAGAGGTCTGTGGAGATGTGGAACGACGAATGTAACCCTTTTGGAGTTGATCATCGATAAAAGCACTGACTTCTTCTTGTTCTTGTGGTGATAAGGGGATAAGTCGGCCTTTCTTCGGCACAAAAGTGTCTTTGAGATCTATTGCATGATCCCATGGTTTACGTGTGGGCATGCGCTCGGATTCTTTCTTCTTGAATAGGTGAATGAACTTGTGGTAAGCTCGGGGAACAAGTTCTCCCGGAGTTTTCTCAGCTGGTTTATCCTTTTCTGAGGTTTCCCGTTTGAGAGCATATACGTGATCAAATGCAACACGTTCTTGTTCTTCTATGTGTTGTGAGAAGGAAGGCTTTGGTCTAAGGTTTTGACAAGTGCTTGGGCAGCGTGTCATGAGAACTTTGCCTTGTGACCAATCTATTTCTGGGTTATGGTTCTTTAGCCATGTGTATCCTAGAATAACCTGATTCTTTCCGAGATTGGTTATTTCGGCTGTCGTCTTTTCACAATGTCCCTGGTAATCAATGATTATTTCCGTATAGTGTGTAATGTCTCCAGCGGAATTCCTAGATCCATCAACATTGTATACTGGTAAGCGGTGACAAAGGGGTGAGAGAGGTAACTTGTGCCTTTTCGCCCAAGATTGGTCTATGAATATCGTGTTAGCACCTGAGTCCAGCAGGGCTTCTGCGGATATGAAGTGTTTGCTATTAATGGGTGCTATGCTAACGGATAATGTGATTTCTCTGGAGTTGTTTCCACGAATACGAATTTGGTCTGGGATTTTGTTGTCTATTGTGTTAACAGAATTAAGCACCGGTTTCAAGTCCCAGCCGAGCTCACTTGAATGAGACCCCGTTAGACTATTGTTAGATTGATTCTTGTTGGGTTTAGCGATCTGGACACCCAGTTCATTTAGACCACTTTGGCTTTTCCCTTTCCTTCTGGTTCTATCTCCAAGAAGGAGGCCTTCATCTCATCAAATTCTATTTCTGTTTCGTGAGATTCTTCAGGGTCTGTGTTCAAGGTTCGAGCTTGGCGTGTGCTCTTTCCCTTGTAGTTTCTACAATTGTTCTTGTGTTCACCTCGTGACCAACCACAGTTTCGGCAGCATGTGGAGGGTTTCTTGCAATCTCGTGCGAGGTGTGGACCAAGACAATTATAGCATTTGCCTCTTAAGGAAGGTCTATTCGCAGCACCAATGTCCATAGGTGCGCCTCGACCTGGTTGTAAGCCATATTCGGTAAACTTTGGCTGAGGTTGTGGGCGTGAACTATTCTGGTATGATGTATTTCCGGAATAGGAACGGAACGGATTTCCTGTTGAGCATTCTAGCTTCATTCGCTCATATGTTCTGCCGATTTCTACATAGTTGTTTAGGAGTTCTTGTACGGTTTTAGCCTCGGTCATATTTAGAGATTGTTGCTGGTAAATACGGAAATCAACTGCTTTCTTTAGTATTGTTAAGCCATGCTCTTCGGAGATTCCCGATTCTCGGAAGAGAATGCTGAAGAGTTGTGAGAACGAGTGAATGTCCATAGAGCCTTGTTTGAGTGATTCCAGTTTCTTCAAACTCTCATGTGCAAGGACATCTATCTGGAAGAATTCTTTGACCTTGGTCTCTAGTTCGGTTAATGTCAACCATGCATGATCTCCTGGGATAATCGGGGGTATTCCCATGGGGATATCAGCATTTCTTTCACATGCTTCTAATGTTAGGAGTGCGAATCTAGAGGCTTTTCCATTCATCTGTGAGAGAATTGCCACGGTGCGAAGCTGATTGGTTTCCCAAGTTTGTTGGTTAGCCCATAACTTTATTCTTAGCCACCATAGGTGGAAAGAGGGGCGGTTTCCATCCCAATATCCTGGGTCGGCTATCTTCTTGGTGACATCTTTCTTCCTTTCGGTATTAGCCATTGATTGTTCCAAAGTTAGCGCATTAAGCGCATCAATAAGATCGTTAACATCCGATCCGTGAGACATGTTTGTTTAGTTTTCTGATTGAGAGTCTGGTGTTTCAGCAAGAGGGTTTGTTCTTTGGTAGGGAGGCGGTGCAGAGTGATCGGCGACTGAAATGCCGTAGATGGAAAATTGGTTTACGTGAGGTAGATTACGTGGAGCAGGGAAGAACGAATGTTCTGACGATTCTGATTCTTCTCTTTGGGAAGGAGGAGAAATTTCTCTTGGGTAAGTTGAAGTAGGAGGTCTAACTCTGACTGGGATAGCTTCTTCCTCTTCTTCTTCTTCTTCTTCTTCTGACTCTGGGTTTAGTTCCTGAGGAGGGACAACTGGATGGATTTTATAAAGAGTATATGTTAATTCAAAGGAACCGTTGAGGTTTCCTGAGACTACTTGATGGTCTAAGATAAGGAAGGCCCCTATGAGGAGGGATAAGGGGTACCAGTAGCCTAATCCTAGTTGGAGTCCTAGAAAGCCTAGAGCGAGGAGTATTACTTTTATAGGTATGGTCCTTTCTATGTACCCTTCTTTTCTTTCTACTCTCTCTAATTTGACCCCATTCTGGTGGAAGATTATTTTGCGATCCGCTAGCCTAAACAATAGGTCTTTCGCCAATAATCTCAGCTGGTGTTGCTCTGAGAAAATATCGAGATATAGCCCAACGGTTAGCTGGTGGAGTTTGGGGGGCGACGTATTGGAAATAGTACCTGATGAAATTGATTCTGCTTTGGGTAGAAAACGGGCGAATTGGTTCGAAATTCGCCGGCTGGAATCTGGGACCTAGGGGTGCCCAGTTGACTGGTTCGGGGAGTTGGGGGACTGGTTCCGAGTTAAGGTTATAGGGGTCGTAGATCTCCCTATATTCTTCAATATGACGCTCAACTTCTGGGTCAAGCGGCTTCTGGCAAGGTTGGGTAAGCTTAAGCCTTCTATCGGGTAGAGGGAAGCTTACGCGAAGGTTTAAATATCCTTGTAAATCCTCTGGGTTGAACCTGGCGTAAGGTTCGATGTCTTCGAGGGTGGGGCTGGAAGAGCGCGAAAGGGGTGTGTCTGGTTGTGGGATGATTGGGAGATTGTTGGGATCGATATCAGGGAGTGGTGATAATACATGTCCGTTTGGTCCGATAGCGACCTGGGTTGCCTCGCTAGGGTAGATCTGTTGAATACATTCCTCTTCGGTGAGGAATTCGGGGAAATAGTTGATGGGTAGAAGGTAGGACACTAGTAGTGAGCTTTGTCAGTTATCACCCTTGACCCTATGTGAGGGAAGGTTCTTACTTGTTGTTATCGAGTTTGCTAGATTTCAAGTGCTAGATCAAGTGATTCGGCTTGCAGGTAGCTAATCTGCAAGGGGAAAGGTTAGTATAGTCTTGTTCTAATGAAACACTCAACTACTCACCTGTAGTGCTGAGATGCTTTGCTAGAACAATTCAGTAGTCTTACTAGAGGAGAGCTGTTGAGGAGAACTCCAGGAGAACAAGACTAAGGGGGACGCCCTTCAGACTCCTGGTTTATATACTATTGGTGTGTTTGTACCTATTTGGTATGAACCTTAACTACTGGCCAATAGCAAAAGTACAGCGTATAGCAATGCGCAGCAGCTGAGTAAGAACAATAGAAAAGATGAGTAATGCTGACTGCGGTGCAGCAGTCTTAGTAAGAAAAGTAATCAAGAGTGAGTAAGCAAGAGTAAGCATGTATGAGTAAGCGGAAAAGATAGTCTGTGTCACGTGATGGAGTCATGTGATCAGGTCACGTGATTAGGTCACATGACTATGGTACAGAATATTTGACTAAGTCCAAAAGTAAGGCTGAAGCGTAGAGAGATAAGTAGAAGTATAGGAGAAGAAAGGTAAGAAATGTACCATTTGTAACAGACACTCTGGCAATCTTTGAGAGATACACAGGTACTAAGAGTCCAGAGTTCAATACAAGCAAGATATTTGGAATATGTTTCTAGAAAGGAATACAGACTGATTTCTTGATGAGGTCCCATTCAAACCAATATAAGGAAAACAGAAAGTGAAAGAAATATGCTTGCTGGGTAACCATGGTCAATTGAGTTCTTCGGCAATGCTGAAAATGAGGGATTTGTCATATGAATAAGTCCATGGATTTGAGAAGGGCAGGGGAAAACAGAAAAAAACAAAATCATCTGACTAGCATAAGATGTCATTGATACCTTTGAAAGTAAAAATGGTAATGATAGCATCATCAGGGTGACTGAACAAATCACTAGAGCTGGAGTACCCAAAGCATGCACAATAATCAATATAGATGTGGGTGATGCTATTGATCTCAATCATGACACATACAAGGTACTGATCCTCAGATACAATAGAAGACTGGTGATGGGCTACTTCCACATCAAAAACTGCTGCTTGAGAGCCAGCAGAAGCTGTGGCAACACAAATCCAGCAGTTGCTAAAGGTACCCCAGTTATATTCAAAAAGAGAGGAATTGATCATAGAGTTTATGAGGGAAAAGAGTCATTGTGAGGAAAGGAGTAATCTTGAATGAGGTGAAATTTGGATAAGCCTGGTTTTGGGATTACACCCAGGGGACTGGTACAGAAAGAGCCAACAATATTCTCCAAGCAGGAGAGAGAGAAAGGGCCTGAATAATGGTGTTCACGGGCTTCTGATTCAATGTAGTCTAGAAGGAAATCTGAGTAGTCAAGTGCTGATTTATGATTGGGAGGAATGTACAATAAAGAAAGAGTGTAGGAGTCAGGAACTCCAATATACCAGTCATATCAGATGCCTTTCAGAACATCTACAAAATGCTCTAGAGATCCTACTGCAGAAAGCATCTTTTCCCATTTCTGCCAGTAAAATAGGGTAACTATTGGAAGAAAACCACTAGAGGCTGCATTCTCACATAGAATACAAGCCTCCATAATATGAGCAGACATGCTTTCTAGAGCAAGAGAAGTTAAGGCAATCTCTGCCATTCCAGGAGAAGCAAACTTGCTCACCTGCAGCTGTCTATCAAGTTCCATTTGTAAGAGAGATGAACTTTATGGCTTATGAATTACAGACAGATCGGTTGAGACAGGTGAGGTTACCATAGAAGATGCAGTAAAATCTAGTGGTGCCTCAATGATAGTATGGTGCACTAGTATTGCGGAGGTTTGCATAAGAGTCCAGTCTCAGAGAAAACCAGGAAGAGAGGACAGAGGGACCTGAAGAGCTGGAAGTAATTGTAGTGCCTGGTAGAGCAGGCATGGAACCTATACCTGCAATTCCAGAAGAGGATGAGGACTGTTATAAGGTAATAGTGATACCTTTGGTTCATGCACTGTCTATAATCTGATCTCAGATATTAGATTGCCAGATAGCAGGATTAAATGAAACATCTGTGACATATCAGCAATGAAGATAGATATTGTATTTGAGGTAAAGTTTGAAATTTAGGAAAAAATCCACCCAAGCAAAAATTTAGGCAAAGTATATTTCCCAGGCCTTTACCATGGCATCACCATGATAGAGGAGATATTTGCAAATACCTGCTATGAGACAAGGGTAAGCATGAAGCCATTTATGATAAGACATGAGCAATTCAAGCTTCTCATTAAGCTTCGGTAGAATCAGTTTAAGACTACCTTCTCCAATGGTAATATTCTAATATCCATCATCCTTTGATGAGGAGTTTGAGAAAAAAAGAGTATCGGTAGAGATAGCATTAAGAGGGATATGAGTGGACTAGTTTGCTTTTGGAACAGATATAACCTTTGGCAGGAGACCAAGGTCATGGCCATCTAGCAGAACTGGTTTGAGAGAATAGAGTAGTCAATAGAGAAAGCAGATAGTACAAGTTGAAAAGCTGGAAGGAGGGAGCAGACAGAGGAATCTGGCAATTTTAAAAGAGGGGGGCAGTTAGATAGAGTAAGAAAACAAGACATGCATGAGAGGGTGCAGATCTAAGATACAAGGGCAAGAAAAAAAGGATAGGAGAAAGATATGCATATATGCAGGAGAAAACAGTGCCTGAAACAACCTAGAAACTCACTAATGTTAAGTGAATATCTCAGGCTACTCAGGAATTGTAGAGAGAGAGTTAATTAGTGAAAGACCAAGAGAAACTAAACTAAAGTCCTCTGGCTACTACATTAGGGGTTTATATACTACATAGGGTATGTACATGTTTGTACTGGATCTACCAATATCCTATGTTTACATGAGGGGAACATGTATATCTACATAGCCATAGAATAGAAGAGAAGCATGACATACATGATATGCATGGAAGGAGTGATATATATGTATACCATGAGATATGATAGAATGGAAGATCATAAATGAAAAAAATGAGGAAATCATGAGACATAGGTGAAGGGTTTTATAGATCTGAGATAAATGAGAATGTTAGTAATCAAGTAATGTGTGTTCATGAGCGCAAGAGAAGTTATAAAAGGAATAAATAGGAGTCTGTGCTCAAAGATAAGATAAGATAGAGAAAGAGAAAATATTCTAGGTCCATAAATCAAGAAGTAGCATTTGTAACAGTACCTGCATGGAGAAAAACAATGCAGAAAATGCAGTGGAATGGAAGGCCAGAAAGAGTGGAAAAGGAAAGGCTAGAGACACATAGAAGATATCTGCAGAAAGAGGAGGGAAGGAAAGAAAGTAAAGGGAGAGGCATGATACTGAGAAAAAAGAAAAGGCACCTACCAGCTGGGGCAGCTGGAAATAAGAATTTAATATCATAGTTGGGAACCATCCCTGCAAGGTAGCACTTGAAATTGGTGAGCCTCACAGGGTCTTTGTCAAAGTCAATAAACTTTGTGACCATGTCTACCATGGAGTGGAGCAAGGTTTCATCCATCTCATCAGAGGATGGGGGGTGGGCAGGTCCTTTGTGAGGAGAGCAGTGGATTGGTCCAAAAAGGAGGCTGTATGCACATGAGATGGAATCCTTAGGGTAACCCCTGAGGGGGCCAGAGGCAAAGGAGGGGGAGGAGATCCCTGCCTGCAGGGGCACTTTTGACACATGGCGGAGCCCGTGGTTCCGGAATCCAGGGCCCGAGGGTGGGTGATAGGGCAAGAGGGGGTGAGGAGTGAGAGGGATGTAGTGTGCTCATCCGACGGGGGCTGGAGGAAGACATCAGGAACCCTCTCAGCGGCGGTGGCCGCTGCCTCGATGGTCATGCGAACAGCACCAGTGATGGACGTGATAGGGGAGAGTGGCCTCCCATTGGCTGCCTCATCCGAGGGGGCCGGGGACCGGGAATGCTGAGATGACTCGTCATCCCCAGGGTCATCCAAGGGGCTGAGAGGGCTAGTGGCCCTGGGAGCCGTGTCCAGAGGAGAGGTCTCAGGGAGGACCGACCTGGCGCGAGTTTGAGGAGGCATGGCAGTAGAGCGAATGGATGGAGATCTGACAAAAAGATTACAAGAGCGTCCCGACGTCGAAGAAGGAGAGCAAGGAGCGCGAACCCCTGTTCGCGTGATATAAAGGATCTTCCACGTCGGAGCCCGAAAACCTGCATCTGGTGACGTCGTTTCCCCGGCACCAGATGCTCCCGAAGTAAAAAGTAGATTTAACAGGATGTCCATAAAATTGACATTGACATTGACAGCTCATGTCAGATATGAGAGATAAGCAAAGCCAGCAAGAGCGTTAGACTTGGTGGATGGACTTGAACTGGAGAATCGTCAGTGGGTGGTGTCGATTACATGGCCCCGCCCAAGCTTCCTGGTGATGTGATCACCCTGACAGACTAGATGCATTTACTTTCGTACTTAGGCGATCTTAGCGATGAAACCAAAGTCATAAATATTTTACTGGCTTGGACCGGAACTTCCAACACACTCCTTAACCGTTTTTCCATGAAGTTCTAACCGTCCACGAGACCATCAAAACTATGCTATTCCTTCACCGCCACCGCTCAGTCGATCCTTTCAATTCTCCCAGTGCTAACAGACATTCATCATCGAAAGAAAAAGACAAACAATCCAACTCACGGCATCCTGTAAACGACCTTCCAAATGCTCCACGGAATAGGACCAGTTCAGATGCCAGCGTTTTCAGACGTGTATCCACCATGTTTGCAACTCGAAGACGGACCTCGTCGAAAGGCGCACCGTCGCGGGGAGATTGCAGTGGGTCTGGTGGGATAGAGTTTATCTGCTCAAACCCATTGACAAGGCTTCCAAGGATTTCAAGCGACTCTACCCCTCCCTCTTCGCCCGAAATCCGACGACCGAGTGGACTGGGACGGAGAGCAAGTTTCTTGGAGTCCGACTTCAATGATTCAATTCGCTCAGTCGCTGTCAGCGATAATTATCGGGTAGGGGAGGGTCCCAGGGCTCGTGCAGGATTTTCGAGTTTGCCAAATCTACTGGATGGTGGTGGGCTTCGTTTGAGCGAGACTTTCAATCCCAAAGTTGGATTCGAAACTGCACCTCAACCCGAGGCCCACCACCCTACTCGACGTGCTGGCGGTTTTGCTCTCCCCAATCACCTTCTCGAGATCGTACTTCAGTTCCTCCCGCGACGAGATGTCATCGTCACTGCTCTTGTGTCGCGTGAATTCTGTTCCACTGCCCAGCATACCCTCTATCACTCGCTTGACACTCGCAGCATCGCAGAGTCACAGCTGAAACGACTTTACTCCCTCTTGTCGTACAAGAGAGAGCTTGCCGAGCTAGTTTTCTCGTTCTATTGCCCCTTGTGGCCAATTTTGCCAGATTGCAATGATACCCCCGATGTCTTCTGTCGTGCTCTTCACAACATGGTCAATCTCAGGATCCTGACCATCCATTCCTTCACTTCTGTGCTCTCTCATACACCATCACCCATATTCTCTCTAACCCAGCTCACGATTCTTGATATGGAAATGACTTACTACTCAATCTTCTCTCTAATCCCTCGCTTTCCCCGACCTTGCTGAATACCAAAGCGACGAAGGTTCGTCCCCACAACCTACAGATGAATGGACACCTCTCGTGGCACGCTCGTCTACTGAAGTCGAGGCCACCCCACCTATTGCCTCACTTCCTGCTCTAAAGTCTCTCCATGCTTCCACGCAAATCATCGGCTCACTTTGTTCTTCACTACAACATCCCCTACATCATCTAACCCTGGAGGTTCACGACACGCTCTACACGGGATTACGTCCCAGTGTGTTACTTCGTCCTTTCAAAGGCGTTCGCGAGCTGAGCATCATCTTTGCTCCCGAAGTCGACAAATGGACTGCGGAAAAATTCCTCGGGGTCACTGGGTGTATGCTCGCAGGCGAAGATAATGAAGAAGGATTAACTTCGCTCGAAATCGAGACGTTATGGATGGACAAGGACTCTGCCGAGGTACGTTGTCCATCTTCCTCATTGTCGTCGTCTTTTTCTCCAAGATCTCACCTCGGGATTCGCACAGACTCTATGGCATTGTCACAGCGACCTTGTCCCGTTTTCGAGGCCTCCAGAAACTCAAACTAACCTCGCCTTTCCGATCTATCCAAGCCCCCATACGCCCGCCCACGGCCACGCTCTCCCTTCTCCCCTTCCCTAGCCCACTTCCTTCACCCACCCATTCCGTCTCGGCTGCATCCGCCTACTCCGTCCAATCCACGCCCTCCGCACACTCCATATTGGCATTCACACCTCAAGGTGTTGTCATTGAGTGAGAGTTTGTGAATGGTACTGAGAGAGGGTACGCGAAGACGTGGACGAGTCGGTGTCCGACTTTAGAAGATGTGCAATTTACTTTTTCGTGTTCGATGAACGAGACGGACGTGGAGCTGTGCGGAGTATGGTTTAGGAGAAAGGTCACGGTGGGTGGTATGAAGAGTAGGCGAGGTGAGGTGCACAGCTGAGCATTGGGCTGTGCCAGTTTATGTCAAGGTGTTGGCGGACTGCGTTTTCTTCTTCGTCTGTCGTTCGTTTGGTGTTTATTTTTTCTTATTTTTTCGATGGTATGATATGGATATATTGTGCGCGTTGGATATTAAGGTAGACTATATAATGTAGGCCTTTTCTCTGATATCACTACTTGCAAGCTAGTACTTGCGATTTACTGAGTACTAATGCATTGGTCTGCAGTGCTGTCAAGTTTAAAATTAAGTTCAAAGTTGAGTCGCATAACGTTTATGGTCTGAGACTTTTTTGGCCAGTGGGAGGCAGGGTAAGTCTGTCTGTCCACCCCTCGACGACGCGCCTCTTATGCCTTTCGCCTCTGTGATCTATACAGCAAACCAACAACTCTCAGGAATTCGGCCGCTGTATCAAACGAGTCATGTACGTAGCGGGCGTCGCCATGCAGATGGTCCTATGACTGATATGGTACTGTGTAATGGTCTATACAAATCGTGTCAACGCTGCGAAACTCGTTGCACAATTCCATGATTTAAATCAGACACTGACAGCTGCTATGATGTACTGCATCCAATTGCAGTGGTCACCAGTCGGGAATCCTTCGAGAGGTTGGAAGGTGATAGACGATTTCTCGCTGAACGCGAACAGGCGGAACGCCAGGAAAAGGAGAAGGAGCGCGAGGCCAGCGCAGAGGACAAGGTGAGTTTGTCGAGGTTGTCGATCTTATTTCCAGTTGACGTTGATGTTGACGTGTTGTTCGCGTATGCGGTGGTGTAGAGAAAGGCGGAGGCTGATTTGAGCTCGTTACGCGAAACGCTTGCTGACCTTCGGAACGACAATGTCGAACTCGAGGAAGCGTATTCAGACCTTCAACGAACTCACGACCAACTTATCGCTGCACAACGAGCGCAATCGTCTACGCTGACGAGGAGGAATGCGGAACTAGAACAGGAACTAGTGGAATACCGATCGTTGGCGGAGGAACGAGAGGCTACGATTCATGCATTGCAGCAGAAACTAGACGAGATGGAAGCTGCTCACGAGCCGTTACCGAAAAAGAGTGACGAGGATGAAAATTGGGGAGTTATTCGTGATGAACTTCATCGACAGGCATCGTATCTTCGATCGCTAGAAACGACGAACGCGAAATTGAGCGCAGAGTTGGGGAGATACAAAGACAGGCACGCCAATCTCGAGGTTTTACGCGAGGAAAAACGAGCATTGGAAAGGAAGGTATCCGCTGTGGATGATCTTAGAGAAAAGGTTGTTTCGTTGGAGGCACAAGTGGAAGCAGCGAGGCGGGAACGACAGGAATGGTACGTCGTGTCCCTGCGAAATGACTGTCTGCCGATGCTTTCTAGGGCAAACAAATCCAACGACGTCGGTACACCGTCCAAGGCGTCCTTGTCGGTCGTGCAGAACCTGTCAGAGCTCAGACTGACACATGCACGGCTACTTGAAGAGCACGGCGCCAATGTCGCTCTACTTCGGAGTCGCGAAACCGAACTTGCTCGTTCCAACGAGTCTCTGTCAGAGTCTCAAGGCGCCATCAGTGCTCTGCAGACAGAGGTACAGTCACTCAAAGACAAGGTGTCGCGACGAGAACAACGCGCCCAACTCGCCGAGCGAGAGATCGGATTCTTGCAAGCCCTCGTGGCGAGTTTTACTGCCGAAGACCATGCTTCTCGCGATGTGTCAAATTCAGAGACTGGTCTTTCACAGCGTGTTCACCAGCTCGAACAATCACTGAAAGAGTACAAGGCTGCGAACTCGCAACTCCAAAACGCATTGGATGTGATTGATAATGAAGATAGTGCAGACGGCGCGAGGCTCTCGCGGAAAGAGATACGCCAGAAGATGGAACAACACAGGGTTGCTGCCGAGGAGGCAAATAAGGCTAATATGAACATTCTATTAGGCAGCCAAAACTTACGAATTGACATATCCATTCATGCAGCTCTCGAGGAAGCGCGCACCGCTGTCAAAGCACACGAAGACAAAGTCGAAGAGTTGGAGCAAACACTATTCGAGTTGCGAGGAAAGATTGGCGCAGGAAACCACGTTCCTCCTGGCATGCGCGTCTTGTGTCTTCGTGACAACCCTGCTCAACAATGGAGTGATCTCCGTCAATCGGTCATGGATCGTTTGAAGAGTGAGAACGAGGCACTCATCAAACGATTCAGAGAACTTGAGAGTAGCGGGGTTGTCGCTGATGCTCAGGTAGGTTCATCGAGAGAAGAGCTCGTCCCACGTGAGAGCTGGGAGGTACTTCACAAAGAGAAGGAGGAGTTGGAAGAAGTGGTGAAACAGAAGGAGAAACGGTTACTACGACTCCAGCAGGTACGCTGTTCCCCCCTGGACTCATGGCATCCTCATTTTTTTTGCGGATCTTCATTACGACTCATTCGGTATCCTACAGGTCTTCACCGCGAAGAGTGCTGAGTTCCGAGAAGCGATCGCGTCGATCCTCGGGCTCAAGCTTGCCTTTTACCCGAATGGACAAGTGAGAGTGACGTCGATATATGACCTGTCTGCGTCTTTTGTGTTCCAACCGCTAAGCAAGACGAGCGCGTCTGGGGATGGCGCGAAGATGCAATTGATAGCACAAGGTGAGGGAGGACCACAAGATCTTCCACAGCTGATGCACTATTGGGTGGAGGAGGAGCAGTGCATACCCGGGTTTTTGGCGAGTGTGACGCTGGAGTGCTATGATAAGGCGAAGAGAGAAGGCGGGGTTGGGGAATTGAATGGATGATTCAGAGCGTACGTTTTGCTATCACTGTTGTATTTGCTCTTTTGGATTCGACATGCTCTTTCTGCTTCAAGGGTGCCAGATGAGGCAACGTTTTCGGAAGGTTTAACATCCCAGAATTGACCCTGAGTGCAGGAAGGACCCCGTTGTCAACTTTCTCGACCTCGTTACCCCTAGTTCCGTTGACCGTGCTGCATGATAATCCCCCCCACATCCAGCGATATACGTATTTTTTTGTCACTGGTTTCCGTGATTTTTAAAAAAGATTGTCCAATGCCAGTGTGTCAGCGACCTGCCTCGGTTAGATCTCCAACTTTATATGTACCATTGATCCTGACTAGTATGCCATCGGATCGCACAATTTTCATCGGGTTCGTGTTAGGCTCCGAACCTGTTTTTTTTTTCTCCTTGATACATAACAGAACTTTTTGGACACATGTTCTGCGCGTGTTTCTGCATCGAGGTCGAGTTCCTTTGATGCTACTATCGATATACCGGACCAAGCACTCTGAATCGATTCCATCGACAGCGACTCATCGACATCCGCGTCAGAACGCTCTAGCTCGGGGAGCCTAAAGGAAGCCGTTCACCCACCCACACATATCGTCACTGACCGTGATAGGCGCGGACACGGACCCGGCGCAATGGCATCGTCACCGCTTATACCAGCATCTTTTGGGCCGTTGATAAACCCCCAATGGCCGGCGTTGCCCGCTCCGAGCGATGAAATATGTTCGCGACGCGGATGTGGACGCGTCGTATCTGAGGGTGGACGCGGTGTTTGCGATGAGTGCCAAGGGGAACTGTTGATGTCCGCGCGTCAGGCTCACTGGGTGCAGGGAGACGCGGTGACGAGTTATAATTCACCGATAGTGAGTTCTTTTTTCTTTCTTTCATGAGATCTGCTTTTCCCCCTCTTTACTCGCCGATTGAGGCGACGGCTGACGATCCGCGCATATTATGCCAGCCAGCCATCCCGTTCCGTTGACTGTTCACTAGTACGAGTGGATGCTAATCAACCGCTTGAAAGGTCAAATCGTCGACAAAGACTCAGACCTCCGTGACTTGGGTCTCTAGCTGTGTCTCGCTGGACATCCCCACACAATACCAAAGCTCTTACATCCTTTGCCCATCCTGTCAATCCCGCAGTCTTCTTCCCAAAGGCAAAAACTTTCACTGGCAGGAAACCACACCCCTGGGGAACCCGACGTCGCTCTTCCGAAGGACTACCGATGGAAGACGTGTGTGGCATGTCGAAAAGCGAATAACGAGTACCAAAAGAAGCGCCATCGAAAACTGCGACACATGCTCGGCTTTAGTGGGTCGTCGTCCCCTCGGGTTAGCAGGTGTGACTGCTCGTCTAACGAACTTGATATATCAGATCTGCTCAAGTCAGTCGATCTTTACGTTCCTCGATGGCGTTCTCCCAGTCCGGATGTGGACGGACCCGAGCCCGATCCTGAGTCGACACTGACACTCGAACAGTCGCGACCATGCTCAGTTCGACACTGTCGCACTCGGATACCTCTCCCGGAGGTATATCGATGGAAGACCTGTACCCGATGTCGAGCCCATGCTCGACGTGAAGCGCGTCGAAAACGCAAGACGTTCATGGATAGTATGAATGAATCAAAAGCGCATGAGATCGTACCACGCTTTCAGGCGTATCAACATCGGGGTGCGTTGGTGGGGTCGTTCGAGGTGCAGTTGAGGGGGTTCGTCGAGGGACGGATTTTGTTCTTACGAACAAAAATGGCAGCGTGTGGGTGGCGTGGGGGGTGTGATGATGTGGGTGCGGATCTGGGTGCCAATGCGTATTCGTGGAAGCCCGAGCGATTCCCGATGGTGTTCAAGTTTGTGGGAGAGTATTCGATTGTATCGGGACCGAGAGGTAGATCCAAGGATGGGGACGACAGCGTGAGTGAATATCCTCGGAGCTTGGAAACAGTGGAGACGATGCGGAAGGAGGTATGGGTCATCGTGCAAGATTTGGAGCGCGTGCTTCGTGTCAAGTGAGAAAGTCTCGTTCAATCCCATACTCATATGATTTTGCATCTCATATCTTATGTGTCGCAGATCCGGAGAGGCGTTCGCAATCGATTCTGGGAGGATTATCATGCAGTTTACGTGCTCGCTCCAGTTGCTTGCAGAGTCTCTCTGGTTCCGCTTCAAGCCATGACCCTTGGGGCATCGAACACGGATTACTATGTTGTGTTTGGGCAAATGTTTTAGGGATTCGAAAATGCCTGATCTCGAGGTAATAACAGTCGACGTTCGCCTGGTTGAATGATTTCGCTGCGATAGCATCATAACCTCCCTCTGAGAAATGGATCGAGTGCCTAAAGTTCCCTCGGCAGAGATGCTGCGCGACGTTTGGCTTGAAAAACGCGTGTACCATATTTGGCATGTCTACTGGAATTCGCGAGTTTTCAACTTAGCGCCAGCTGATCGATATCGTCCTCGATACTTATCGTGGAACACGAGCTAGTAACATGGGGAACAAAAGAACTTCCTGGTCAGCCATCGCCATCCCAAAGTTTGTGTCTAAAACTATACGTACATTCATGGCATTCCCAGTCCAACCCCCACCTCCATACATAAGAGGTGTCTTTCCACTGACACAGGCAGACTTTCATATTCACAATTCTCCGCAAGCTTGGTTGGAGGAGTTAAGGAACGATCCCGACAAGACGCTCGGATGCTTAGTTGAACAGGTTACTCACTACAAGTGCACCAATGGGAAGGAACACGAGTTCCTGCAGTTTCAAGTTGGTCACACCGGTAGCTCAAAGAATTTCAAGGCCTATATCCTCGTTGACCGAACCGTGCAAGTGGATGACAAGCTCGCTAAATCAGCCCTGTCATCGACTCCACCCCCACCCCCATCTTCGACATCCCTCAACTCGGCGTCATCCCACCATAATTTCCCAGCAGTCGATTGCATAGGTTATGCTCATGCCGACTCGAATGGCTTCCACTTACTTCTTCAGCATCGCCGCTTCAACTATGGGTATGACACTGTGCGAGCGTTTGTGTACGATGTCAATGCTACTCGACCTTCAGTACTCGAACTGGCCACCTTACTCTTGGTCACAAGCTCCCATGCACCCTTGTACAACCTTTATCAGAATCAGTGCTATTGGTATGCTGGCACCGTTGTCGATGCATTGGCGAGACTCTTCCCAAACAACTCGCAGACCCCGCAACCCAGTAACTTGAGGGCTGGCACATACTCCTCTCTAGGTGTACCCATGGCCGACAGCGTCCAGCAAGTGTGTGACGCATACGATACAAAATGGAGGGAAACTCGCAGACAAATAGAAACCGAGGTGACTCGATGGGAGGCAGTAAGTTCAGCGATCATTCTTGTGGTTTCTTCGTGATGTCATGCTACAACAGGAGCGTCAAACAGACCGTAACAAAGTGCGGGTGGAGGGCATTGAGCAGGGACGTGTGGAGGGCATTGAGCAGGGGCGTGCAGAGGGCATTGAGCAGGGACGTGCAGAGGAGCGGGCAGCATTCGAGAGGGAACGTGCAGAGGAGCGGGCAGCATTTGAGAGGGAACGCGCAGAGGAGCGAGCAGCATTCGAGAGGGAACATGCGGCATTGCTCAAACGCATAGAGGCACTCGAGGTCCAGTTTGCAAATGATGTCGGGAGAAGTTAACCAACATTATTTCATTGGTCACCAAAGGGACCGCATGCAAAGCGAAGATGGTGAAATTCCCTCGCGCTGACCTGACCTCGCGAACAGATTTCCTCAACGAATCGATCAGCAACATATTATCACAATTGTAGATACGTCGAAGCCAAGCTCAGTGTTTTCTTTCGAAATGTTCATTGGTGTTTTACTCTATTTTCTACAATCATCACGAACTCTCGTTATGATGAAAATGATAGCCTGAGCTAAGATGAGCGATGAGACTTACAAACTCGCGAGACCGCGACCTTGGCTGCAGATTATATGCGACTCCCAACATGATAATCGAGATCAGCAGGAGGGACGAGCTCCCAGTAGCAACAGGGATAACCAGATACACAAGCTGCAATGCATTTCAGTTAATGGCTTCATTCGCACTTGACCTTTCTACTCATGTAGACAGCGGTACTACGCGGGATGGATCTAAATGACGCTTGTCAGCATACTCGTCCAAAAACTGGAACAACATAAACATTTGTCAAAGGAATTTGGTGAATTCAGAGAAAGGTATGATTATCGTGCCTGATGAGTCTCATCGATGGTATCATGGACGACGAACCGTCGTTCAGTTTACCATGATGGAGTCTCACATACCAACAGAATCGTAGAGGCACTGAGAGAGTCGCGGTTGAGGTTGGGCTTGAAGATCTACCGGTGCGATCATAAAGTGGTGGTGTTACCTTTCGCGCGTGATTGACGATATGATCAACTTGTCTATTTTACATATCTGAGCGTATAGTCAACGTACAGTATCGGTTAGCAGTACACTATTTGTTGGATTTGAGTGTCACAGGTGCAAACTGGTACAGGCGCTCGAATGAATGCCAGGCCGCACGGCACGCGAACGTCCTAGACAACGTCCTGTATATAAGCGGAGTGCGTGGACCGTACCGAATGGATCGACTAGGGTTCCCCATGGGACGGATATGTTCGCGCTTTCAAGTTGTCTACCTACCGCGACGGATCGTCATATAAGGTTCAGATCACTGCGACAGCATGTAGTTTGGATGGATACTAGCGATGTCCCGGATCAGATTAGATAGCGAAAATAGTCACGTTCAGCGCAGGACAACAGACCTGGTATTTAAGTATTCCCAGTGGTGCAATGGTGTACTAAATACATATTCTATTTTCTGACACTTGGAGACAACAGCAAAAAAAACATGCTCTCAGAAGTCCCCCTCAGGGCAGGTATAAGAAGTTCCGAGGGTGCCATTCTCTCAAACGATCTCTAGTATTCATACTGCCATGGCCGGAGTCGTGAAGCTGAACGATGGTTGGTATAGTATATGAGGGTTGTTCGCGGACAGATTGGCTCACCCAGGTTAATAGGTGCCACCATGCCTATCCTTGGCTTTGGTGTGTACGAAATGGACGATGCGGAATGCGCTAGGGCCTGCAAAGATGCGATCAGTCAGTCTTGGGTACAGGTTGGTATATTTTGGTCTCTTCTCCACGTGAATTAGTACCCACATCCGCAGGCATATCGACTGTGCGCAATTCTATCGGAATGAGGAGCTTGTTGGTGAAGGTGTCCGAGAATGTGGTATTCCTCGTGAAGAGATCATCGTGTAATAGCGTCCAAGGCTAGCGAGGAAGACTACGACGAGAAGCGGACATTCGAGTCCGTCCAGGAATCGGTGAAGAAGCTCGGATACGGCAAGTATTCCTCCGGGAACTAGAGTCTGCAGACATTTACGTAGCGCTGCTAGACTACTATGACCTCTTTCTCATCCACAACCCCTTCAACGGACGCGAGTCTCGGCTCGCGAGGTACAGGGCACTCTTGAAGGCCAAGGCGGAAGGTCTGGTACGCAGCGTCGGTGTATCCAACTAGTAGGTTTCTACGTAGCTCTTCATTTGCGCCATTGCTAATGCACAGATTCGCAGCTCCGGAAAGCACATTGACGAAATCGTGGAGGAGGGACTGGAGTTGCCTGTCGTTAATCAAATTGAAGTGAGAAGCAATTCTCGACGCAACTGAGATGGGAAGTGCTGATGGTAGCATCGAAAGCTTCACCCTTTCTGCCAGCAGCGCCCTATCGTGAAATACTGCCGAGAGAAGGACATCGTCGTACAGGCATACTCACCATTGGTTCGAGCTTTCCCGGGTCGGTTCGACCACGAAGTTGTGCGCAAGGTCGCAGCCAAGGTACGACTTTTGGCGTACTGAATGCAAGTTGTGATTCTAACGTCTAAGTGACCATCATAGAACGGCAAATCGGCGGCGCAGGTTCTTCTTCGGTGGTCCTTGCAGAAAGAGTTTGTACCACTCGTCAAGGCCACTGCCAAGGAGAGAATCGAAGAGGACTTGAGGGTGTTTGATTTCACCCTTGATGCTGAGGACATGGCCGCGTTCGATGCACTTGACATGGGGGATGCTGGTGCGGTGACATGGAACCCCGTTAATGAGCCCTAGATTACACATGTCGTGCTACAAGTTGAATAGCAACGCCCACCTCCAACTCAGACTCGGACTCGGTGTGATTTGCTTGATCAGACACTGCTAAGCGGTGTCTAGTGAGCCAGTGGCTCGGGCATGCACGTGTGCACGTTGGTCGGCATGCGGCTGTACATTGTGACTGAGCCTGTACGTCACGCCGCTACACTCGTGGTCACCATGGAGGGACTTTCCACTGCCTTCCAGTCTCCGCGTATCGACAACTTTGCGCTGTCCGAGAACGAGCAAGGTAACGAAGCCACGGATTTTGTAGTATGCTGGCCGCGACACTGGACCCCTAAGCTTTTGAAGTTACAGACCACACGGACATCATCATTGAGCACTATGTATATATCACGGTAACCTGTCTGTTATTGTCAGCCAACCAACGTGGATCTCCCAAGACCATGTGAGTTCATTTCCAAAATTTGCTGACAGTTCTGCTAAGGGGGTTCACTCAAGGTCCCCATAATATAACAGCGACTCCCCGGTATGCGAGCGATCCGATCATTGATATATCAACCGCGATACAGGCTATCAAGCTCCTACGCTCTCTTTAGTCCTCCCGTCACTCTCAGAAGGCGTTGCGTGCCATGAGAATCCTAGCTGGGTTCGTCTTTGCCCTCGCCTCAGTTGCAGGCTTGGTCCAAGCCACGCAGACGAGCGAGGGAGAATTTATCGACCTGAGCGGTATCTATGATTTAGTCAAGAGACGCATTCCATCCCACAGCCAATCTTTCCATTTCGTTTTGATGCCCAGTAATGGACACCCATTTGTGGTGACAACCAAGGTTCTATTTTCATGGCCAGTAATGAGGTCACTGAAAAACGGTCAAAACACATCGATATTCGCTATCATTTCGTGCGAGAAGCTATCGCCGATAAGAAAGTCGAACTATATTACATCGATGGTGCAGAGAATCCTGCCGACATGGACATGTTGACCAAGAATCTGGGTTGGGTTAAATTTGAGAAATTTCGCCCACAGCTCAGTCTTGTCATTTACGACAAGTAAATCATTTACAACAAATGCCAGGTATGATGTGTGCGGAAATATGCCTACATACTTATGAGCGACTCTATGCTTATGCTTCCTGCGGGAACTAAACAAGGGGGAGTGTTGGACGTTTAACACTCAGTAGTGTACATTATGTAGTGTAATGTAGTGTAGTCACAATATGTGACATAATGGTCACACTCTGTACTTAAGGACTCAGCTGTGTCTGAGTTGATAGAGAATTACTTCTTGATCTTCTACCACCACCATCTAAGCTCACCACTTTATATCAGGTAAGTCAGGTCTTCACCCTATGCTAAGTATCTGTTGCTGTTCAACATAACTGTCAGTATTGCCATATAACCATTAGAAAAGGGAAGGTCGGTAATGAAATCCACAATGACATCTTGCCAGGGCCCCTCAGAGGTGGGAAGAGATTGAAGAAGACCACTAGGTGCCTGATTCAAACTTTTGAATCTCTGACATGTGTTGCATCTAGCAATGTAGTCTTTAAAGTAGGTGGTAAGTCCAGGCCACGTGTAGTTGTGCCAAATCAATTCAAGCATCTTTTTATAACCAGCATGACCAGCACTTGGCATATTATGATGTAAGCAGACTACATCTAGCTGCAGTAAAGGTTCTTCTGGAACATAGAGCTGGTTCTCAGGGTTATAGAGATAGCTGTCACATTTTTCAGTATATCCCTGTTTGTACAGCTTTTGTACATCATTTTCGTGCACTTTGCACCATGCTAAGAATATTTTTTGTTTTATTTGTACCCCTTCATTGTTCAAAACAACTGTGTAAATATTCTCCAGGGAGATAACAAGAATTCCTTTATTGTCATTTTCTATGCCGATCTGGTAATCTTCTCATCATGAGAGAGCATCGGCTTTTCCCATAGAAGCTCCAGGCTTATGTATCCAAACCATATTAAACCTAGACAGGTATTGTACCCATTGTGCTTGTCTCCGGTTGAGATCCTGTCTGATCATGAACCATTGCAAATTTGCATGGTTATTCCATATTTCAAATTAGTGTCTAGCACCTTCTAGATAATGCCACCATTGCTCCAGTGCCTGAATGACTGAGAGCATTTCTTTGTTGGCAATAGGATAATTCCATTCCTATGGGGTCATAGAGTGGGAAGAATAGGCAACAGGGTACTATTTATTATCCTTGAGAACTAAGAGCACAGCACCAGTTGTGTAATCCGATACATCTGATTCTATGCAGAATTGACAGTCTAGACCAGGGAAGGTTAAAATAAAAGCAGAGGTGAAATATTGTTTAAGCATGTCAAATGCTGATTGGCATGCATTTGTCCATTCAAAAGATTGATCCTTTTTGGTTAGATCATTTAGCAAACATGTGATCTGTGTGTAGTCCTTGATGAATCTTCAATAGAAGTTTACTAGTCCTAAGAAGCTCCATACTCCTTTTACCATTTTTGGTTCTGGCCATTCCAGTATAGCCAAAACCTTGCTCTGATCCATTTTTATCCCATCTTTTCCTATAATCATTCTGAGAAAGTCTACCTTATCAATGCGGAAAGCGCATTTTTCTGGTTTTACAAATAAATTATTTTCTTCTAGCCTGTGAAGAACTTCAAGGATGATCTTGTCATGCTCAGATTGGTTTTCTGTTTTTGTAAAGATTATCAGATTGTATATGTATACAACAACCACATTATCTATGTCCATGAAGATTTCATTTATCATTGCTTGGAAGGTGGTAGGGGAGTTGCATAAGCCAAAGTACATTACTTTTGGCTCATAGAATCCTCTGAAGCATATGAAAGTAGCTTTCTACTCATCACCTTCTTTGATCCTTATGTTATTGTATCCCTATCTTAGATCCATTTTTGTAAATAGTTTTGCTCCTTTGAGCTTATCAACAAGTTGGCTGATCAATGGCAGTAGATAATCATTTTTGACCATGTGTTCGTTTAGATACCAGTAATCCTGTACCATGCATTTGTGCCTATCTTTCTTTGGAACAAAGAATACTGGAGAAGTTTGCTCTGATTTGGAGGGGACAATATAACCTTTTCCGAGTTGGTTGTCTATAAAGTCTGATACTTTCTTTTGTTCATCATCTGATAAGGGTATAATTCTTCCTTTTCTGGGTTTAAACATGTCCTTTAGTTCTATAGCATGATCTCACAGCTTTCATAAGGGCATTCACTCTAATTCTTCTTTTGAGAAAACTTTCAGGAACTTGTGGTACTCCTTGGGTACCATTTCCTCAACAGTCTTTTCCTTTTCTTTTGGGACTGCATCTAGCATGTGGATAATAGCATAGGTAGTGTATTGAAAATTTCTTTCATGATGGTCCGGATCTTTTGTGTGAAGGTTTTCTTTTTCTTAGAGTAAGGCGCACAAGTGTGGATATCATGTCATTTTTACTATGCCCTTTTGCCAGTTAATTTCTGGATTGTGGCATTTTAGCCATGAGAAACCCAGGATGAAGGCATTCTTGCCTAAATCTATTACTTCTGCCGAGATCATTTCCCTGTGTCCCATGTAGTCAATTATTAATTCTGTGGAGTGTATGATGGATCTGGCAGAATTTTGTGTTCCATCCATATTATAGATAGAGATGTCATGGCAAAGTTTCTGTAAAGAAACATGGTGATCAATAAAGATAGTGTTTGCTCTCGAGTCCAGGAAAGTATCAAGAGGAGTAAATGTTTGACCTTCTTTAGGCTGTATTAAGATTTATAAATTGATCTCTCTATTCATCACATTTGACCGGATGAGAGACCCTTCTGAGATCTCATTTTGGGGGAAGGAGAAAGAGGAATTAAGCACCGGATTAACGTCCTGGTCAACCTTGCTAGAAGACCCCTCTGATATGATAAGATAAGTGGAAATATTTTTGTATTTATCATCCATGACATCTGCGGGATTTTCTATATCAAGGAAAGAAAATTGGGAACCCCTCATACACCCGGGATCATGTGAAGAGTTATCTATTTTTTTGAGGGGAGACCCTTGTAATCTCAGAACCAGGCCTAAGCTTCTTCAAATGACATGTTCTATATTGCCCTTGGCAGATCAGAGCCTTCTTTCTGCTTTCCCTTAGCCATTGCTGAGGTACTTGCTTGTGTGGGTTTAGCATCATCACTGGATGGTTTCTTTGTGCTCGTGGCACAAATTTGTTTTGACCGCTTCTTGCAGTCTTTTCTGTGAGAACCTCCGAGGAGTTTACACTCTGGGCATTGCATCTAGGGTTTCTTACAATCCTTTATGAAATAATCCCCTTGGCAGTTGTAGCACTTGCTATGGGGGGCCTTGGTGTTGACCACGTCAACGTCCATAGCATTGGGGTCATGTGTTGTGGCGTACTATACCGTCTCTTTGGTGATAAAGCCAAGCAGCTGTTTTTTGTTGGCAAGTTTTCTTAACTCTGCTATGAATCCATTGTAGTCATTGTAGCATCCCTTTTCCATGATAATTTTCTTGATGAGCTCTTGGTCAGCATTCTGCTCAAGCAGCTCGATATGCCTGGTATCATTCCAGTTGTTCAGGGCACAGTGCATTTCAAACTTAGTGAGGAATATTTCCATCCTCAATGATCCTTGTTTTAAACCAGTAATCATTTTCCAGTGGTATTCTTGTTCATTAGATGATCAGAACTGGTCTGTGATCATCTTTTTGAATTTCGGCCATGTGTACCAGTCTCTATCTAATATTTTTGACATTATTGCCCATGAGAAATCACTGGTGTCCCTGCCTTTCATTCGGCTGAGGACAGCCTTGATGCCTCCTATTCCTCCAAGCAGGACATAATTTTCTTCACACCATATGTTACGGTTCATTACCTCCACAAGCATATTCAATGGACTTAGTTGTTTTTCTTCTCTCTTCCCGATTCAAATCTCCAGTTATTTCCCCTTTTAGTTATATCAAACATGTGTAGAACATGAAACACTCAACAACGTACCTGAGTGCTGAGATGCTTGTGCTAGAACAATAGAGTAGTCTTACTAGAGGAGAGCTATTGAGGAGAACTCCAGGAGAACAAGACTGAGGGGGACGCCCTTCAGACTCCTGGCTTATATACTATTGGTGTGTTTGTACCTATTTGATATGAACCTTAACTACTAGCCAATAGCAAAAGTGTATCGTACAGCAATGCGCAGCAGTGCATAGCCTTGCGCAGTAAGCTGAGTAAGAACAATAGAAAAGATGAGTAATGATGACTGCGGCGCAGCAGTCTTAGTAAGAAAGGTAATCAAAAATGAGTAAGCAAAGGTAAGCATATATGAGTAAGCGGAAAAGTAGTCCGTGTCACGTGACAAAGGTCAGGTGATCAGGTCAGGTGATTAGGTCACATGACTATTGTACAAGATATTCAACTAAGTCCAAAAGTGAAGCTGAAGCGTAGACAAGTAAGTAAAAGTGTAGGATAAGAAAGGTAAGAAATGTACCATTTGTAACAGAACATATGTTTTCCCACATTTATTTCTGCTCCCTCTTATCTTCTTTTCCTCATGTTCTTCATTTCCCTATGGCTATGCCACAGCCTCACTTCTCTTCCATTCTTATGCCTCACACATCACACAGGCTATGCTCTTCATTTCCATTCCACCAATAGCATATGTCTCTCTTATCTCTTATCTCCTAGGGTTATGGGTATTTCTATTTACGATAGATAAGAACCAAACATGTACATACAGTCCTATGAGTATATAAACCCCAGGGGCTAAGCTGGACATCCTCCAGTTTAGTTCACTTGGTCTTTCCTCCAAAGTCCAACCGTCCTATTCCAGTCCCCCTTCCCTAAGTTTGAGTAGCACCTGATTGTCTTAGGACTTTTGAGTATTTCACCATGTGCACACCCATATCTACCATTCCTCAAACTTCTTTCCCTTTGACCCATCATAGTCATCGGGATCTGCTACAATTTTTGATATTTTTACCGGTCCAGCCAGTGGTAGTACAGAACTTGTGGACCCTGACGGTCTAGGTTAGGAAGAGAGAGCAGTGATCTCTTGTTCCAGATGTAAGGTCTCTCTTGCCAACACCTGTATGGTGTCTGCTTGTTGTTCTAAGAACAACCTTAGTTGTGTTCCAAGAGCAGAGGCTTGAGGATTCCCAGCATCTAGCACCATTATGCTGAGAATCACTGGCAAGTCATGGGAAGGGAAGTGGATATTTTATTTTTCTAATTAAAACTTGTAATGGGGAAGGGGTTTGGTGGGGTCTCTGGGTCTGAGACTTATTCTAGTTATAGCCTCGTCAGGTCTAGGGTCTCCTATGACTGGTCTCCTGATCTTTGCCCTAAATCGCACTGGCTTCTTTACCATGTGCATTCTTTTCTTAGGTGACTTCTCTGGCACCACTGATTCTTCTCTCTCTCTTTTTACTACCCTAATTCTATCTCCAAAATTCTCTGGGCCCCTTCTGAGATCAAATGTAGCATATCCTTTGTACACTAGTGAGGGTTCCCTCTTGAATGATCCATGTTCTTCTGTGAAGGGCAATGGAGTGGGGAGTGTGGGGTAGGGTGTTGGGGCGCATTCCCACAGTTGGGGGGTTTGGTTGTTTGGGTCCATTTCTTGTTTGACCTCCCCAGAATCTGTCTGAATCTCTGAGAGCTAGTCTATCTTGTGCTCGGAGAAGCTCTCCATTTACTCCATCTAGGAGGAGGGCTTGAGCTATGATCAGATATGCATCATGGTATATGGCTGATTCTCCTTCTGAATCTTTGCCAAAATTAAACTGCTTGGGCTCTAATGCATTGAAGGCCCTGAGTGTGCAAGAGAAGGGTGAGAGGAGTCTTGCAGGGACCTCTTCACCTACCGAGACCTATGCAACTTCTGCAACAGCATCCAGCTCTTCAGTTGTAACTACTGTAGAGACTGCTTGTGTCCCACTAGGTCCTACAGCTATACTAGCTATATAGGGGTGGTCTAAACTAACACTCAGCATCTAGTTGCTAGCATTTCTATGGAAGCCCTGAAGGGTAGCATGAAAGGATAGGAAGTACACTACCAAAGCTTCTTCAATAGAGGTACTACTTCTTAGAGGATATGGCACATACTTGAGGTTAGGTTACAAGCAATACAGGGGAGTAGCGGATGATAAGGTGGGGAGTTTAGTTCAAGTGAAACACTTGAAAGTCCTAAGACAATCAGATGCTACTCAAACTTAGGGAGAGAGAATTGGAATAGGACTGTTGGATTTTGGAGGAAAGACCAAGTGAACTAAACTGGAGAATATCCAGCTTAGCCCTTGGGGTTTATATACTCATAGGTCTGTATGTACATGTTTGGTTCTTATCTACTAATAGAGGAAATACCCATAACCCATGAAGATAAGAGATAAGAGTAACATATGCTATTGGTGGAACAGAAATGAAATGCATAGCCTTTGTGATGCATGAGGTATAAGAATGGAAGAGAAGTGAGGCTGTGGCATAGCCATACAGAGATGAAGAACATGAGGAAAAGAAGAAAAGAAGAAGCGGAAATGAGCATGGGAAGACACGTGTTCTACATGTGTTCAATATAATTAAAAGAAGAAATGACTGGAGATTTGAATTAGGAAAGGAGAAGAAAAATGACTAAGTTTATTGAATGTTCTTGTGGAGGTAATGAACTGTAACAACTATATCCTAGTTCCAATTCTCATGGCATAGAGAAACAGCCCAACTACCATCAAGAACAAAATTGGGCTTGAAGATATCAAAAACATTTTCAGGATAGTGTGTGGCAGGGAAATACTTGCACTGGAGGATTTCATAACCTCCAAGATGGATAGGGATATTGACACAGTCTTCATATATAGTATAGAGTGGGATAGGTGGAACAGGGCTAGCCACTCCATAGCAGCCAGCAACAAGGAATAGCAGAGATGAAAGAGTAGAAGAACTTACTCTTGAAGGGACTTGACTTGAGAGGCAAAAAGTGAAACACTCAACAACTTACCTGAGCGTTGAAGTGCTTTGCTAGAACAATTAGGTAGTCTTACTGCAGGAGAGCTGTTGAGGAGAACTCCAGGAGAACAAGACTGAGGGGGGATGCCCTTCAGACTCCTGGCTTATATACTATTGGTGTGTTTGTACCTATTTGGTATGAACCTTAAATACTAGCCAATAGCAAAAGTAGAGCGCACAGCAATGCGCAGTAGCTGAGTAAGAACAATAGAAAGGATGAGTAATGATAAGTAATGCTGACTGCGGCGCAGCAGCCTTAGTAAGAAAAGGTAAGCAAGGATGAGTAAGCAAGACTAAGCATATATGACTAAGCGGAAAGAGTAGTCCGTGTCACGTGATGTAGTCACGTGATCAGATCACGTGATGAGGTCATGTGACTATTGTACAAGAAATTTGACTAAGTCCAAAATGAAACTGAAACGTAGTGAAGTAAGTAAAAGTGTAGAGGAAGAAAGGTAAGAACTGTACCATTTGTAACAAAAAGGGCTTGTGATAGCTCTTGTAAGTTACTAACTTGGGTGAAAGCAACTTAGGATTGAAGGGCAAAGAATGAGCCCTTTTATACTGTATACAGGACTATATCTACTATACTGTAATGTAAGCACTTATGCAGATATGTAAAACACTGCATAGGCTTTATCATCATGGGTAAGATACTATCTGAGTGATTGGTAAGATAATCACTAAGCTATCAGTAAGCATGAATAAGCATTGCAGAGTGCTGTATAAATGATTATTAAGATGATCAATTGCATATGTGACTAGAAATGAAGAATGACAGATCATGTGACTGTCACATCAGGTGACTATCACATAGGTTATGTGACATAGGGGTTCTCCCTATATGTCTAACATACCCCTGTCTTCTATAGTATAGTGCATATGTGCAGCTAATACTTCATTTCTTCAATAGGACTATCTATTTCTTGACATCTTTCTTCAGGACAAAGAATATGGGGGAGGTTTGCAGTGATTTAGAGGGTCAAATATATCCTTTCTTGAGTTGGTTATCAATAAAGTCACTGACTTCTTTCTGTTCTTCAATAGAAAGAGGAATTATTCTTTTCTTTTTAGAAGAGAAAGTGCCCATTAGATCAATTGTATGATCCCATGGCTTGTATATTGGCATCCATTCTAAGTTATGTTTTGAGAATATTTTTGGAAAACTATGAAATTCTTTCAGAACAAGTTCTTTGGGGGTTTTCTTGATTTTAACTGGCTTTTCAATTGCTGCTCTTATAATGTGTGCTAGGTAAGCACCTTCTTCTTCTTTTTCAAGAACCCTTAGGAACATTGTCTTTTCTTGTAATAGATAGCAAGTCCTTGGGCATCTGGTCATCTTAACTTTGCCCTTAGACCAATAGATTATAGAATTGTGCTTCTTCAGCCAAGTGTATCCTAAAATGATCTGGTTCTTTCCAAGATCTGTTACTTCTGCTGTCACACATTTCCTGTGTCCTTTGTAGTCAATAATTATTTCAGCAAAGTGTGTGATATCTCCTGCCAAATTCTTGGTACTGTCCACATTGAATACTGGTATATAGTTTTTTAGTGGGGTAAGGGAGATCTTATTCTTTTCTGTCTATTGGCAATCTATAAATATTAAATTTGCACCACTATCCAGTAGTGCTTCTGCTTATACAAAGGTTTTTTTCTTGGAAGGAGAGACTTTTATTTTCATCACAATCTCTCATAATAATTTTACTAATTGTATGCATACTTCTTCTGGGATTTCTTCTTCAATTTTTTGTATGGTTTTAAAAGTGGAATTAAGCATCAGTTTGAAGCCCTGACCAAGCTCTAGACTAGCTAAAGGCCCCACTTGGCATTATGATAAGTTATTTTCTTCTTTTGTTTCTTCAATTAGTAAAATAGAATATCAGTTTGAGTCCCCCTGAACATCCAGATCATTCAGAGAGCTCAGCCTTTTCTCTTGTCTTCAGCCATCTTCATATCATAGAAGTATGCCTTCATTTCTTTGAAGGACATATTGCAGATATGTGAAGGGGCTTTCTTTTTGGAGGTAGTCTAGTGGGCCATTCTTGTTTTAGAGCATTCCTTCTTATGGTGGCCCCCTAGCCATTTGCATTCACTACACATTATCTTCTTCTTTTTATAATCTTTTATCATATGGTTCCTACCACAGTTGAAGTATTTCAGGGTATTCCCCATGTTGGTAATATCTTGTTCATGGTATTTGAATTGTGCCTAGGACCTCTGTTGGACTTGAAGGAGACATGTCCCCTTATAAAATCTAGTACTTCCTACACAGCTCCAACTTCTCGGATTGTTCTTATATAGGCAAGGACTAAATTCTCTTGCTTGCCTTCTCAGAATATTTGGGCAATAATGCTCCCCTTGACATTATGTTCTAATAATTTAACTCCATGGGAGTTATCAATGTTAGCTCTTTGATAGAGCAATTCCCATTTCATAATGAAATCATCTATCCTTTCATCCTTCTTTTGGATTAATATGCAAAGTTCTGCTTATGCCCAGTTCTGCTGGCTCACACTGCAGAACATGGTTTCTATGTCTTCAACCAATTCATCCCATAAATAGATCCTTCCCATTATTAGACATGTTTGGGTGAAGGGTCCAGCCTTTGACCCCTTCATCTGAGAAAAAACTGCCACTACTGCTTCATATGATTCTTCTTCAATAATACTTGAATTTATTTTTAGCCAAGCTTGCATCTTGGCCCACCACTCTTCAAATTTGGCCCTTGAGCTATTGTATTCTCTGGGATCCATGAAAATTTCTACTCTCCGGCCTGAGGAGGTGCTTGGTGCTGGTGATGCTAGTGATGCTGGTGCTGGTATGGTTCTTCCCAATGCCATTTGTCTTATGAGGAAGTCTATTTGTCACTGGAATTGGTCTGTGACTCATTCTCTTGCTTCAGATATGGTACATAAAAGAGCAATTGTTTGCTTATCTATTCATACTTGATTTTGCAAAGCTTGAATTGTTGCTTTGCTTTGTTGCAATTGATTTCTTAAGTTTTGATTTTGATTTATAAATTATTGAAAGCTGATCAGAATGGCAATTCTTTGCTTATCATAGCTGGCTCCAGGGTTTGTGAGAATATCCAAGATTTGTTGAGACATTGTAAAGAAAACTAGATAGTTACTTCTGTAACAAAAAAGGACATGTACTTCTAAAATCTTCTGTAGGTAGATGCTTGTCCTAGTACTTCAAAGTAGAACTGTGGGTCTTTGGTAAGGATGTGGGGTTTATATAAAGGCTTTTTAAAGATATTTTGGGGTCTTAGGTAGAGTATGTAATATTGGAAGCCTCCTTCAATGCCATCTAATCTTATCTTTCTTAAATCATACTTGTAAGTTTTCTTTTTACTAAGCCTTTTGGGAGTTCTGCTTGGTTCTATAAAGGCATTTCTTAGCTCAGGTATTTCCTCCCTGAGTGCTTTGAATCCTACTAAGGCTGCTATAGCTTCTCTCATTGGCCTAGTATTATCTTCTTGTTCTTCTTCCTGAACCCAGTCTGGTTCCTCTTGGATCTTAGACTCCAGGTAAACTAGTTCATAATCTTCCAAGGGAGTTCTTTCCCTGCCTGCTCATGACTCTTCCCAGGCTTGTCTCAGAAAGTCTGTGAGCTATGCCAGCTGCTCATCAAGAAGTGCAATGTATGTTGCTGCATAGAGATCTTCTGCATCAAATGGGTATACTACCAGCTACTTAAACTTCAAATGTTCTTGAGAGCCTTCAAATGTTTATGCACTAGCTAGATCTTGTTTGCTAGTTGTATTGAGTAGAGTAAGGTGAGAGTTTTGAGTTCAGTTCCTAATGAAACAACCTAGAAACTCACTAGTGTTAAGTGAATCTCTCAAGTTACTCAGAAGGAGCTTTAGAAGAGTTAAGAGGGAAATGACCAAGAGAAACTGAACTGAAGTCCTCTGGCCACTGCATTAGGGCTTTATATACTACCTAGGGTTTGTATCTATTTGTACTGGATCTACCGATATCCTATGTGTACATGAGGAAGACATATGTATGTATATAGCCATAGAATAGAAGAAAAGTATAATATACATGATGTGCATGGAAGAAATGATACATGTGTATACCATGAGATATGGCAGAATAGAAGATCATGTTGAAGAAATAAAGTATTAGCTGCACATATGTGCTATACTATAGAAGACAGGGATATATTAGACATATAGGAAGAACCCCTATGTCACATAACCTATGTGATAGTCACCTGACGTGACAGTCACATGATCTGTCACTCTTCATTTCTAGTCACATGTGCAATTGATTATCTTGATAATCACTTATACAGCACTCTGCAATGCTTATTCATGCTTACTGATAGCTTAGTGATTATCTTACCAATCACTCAGACAGTATCTTATCAATGCTGACTGATATGATAATGAAGACTTCATCATGATGATAAAGCCTATGCAGTGTTTTACATATCTGCATAAGTGCTTACAATTACAGTATAGTAGATATAGTCCTGTATACAGTATAAAAGGGCAAAGAATGAGCCCTTCAATCTCAAGTTGCTTTTACCCAAGTTAGTAACTTACAAGAGCTATCACAAGCTCTTTTTGCCTCTCAAGTCAAGTCCCCTCAAGAGTAAGTTCTCCTACTCTTTCATCCCTGCCATTCCTTGTTGCTGGCTGTTATAGAGTGCCTAGCCCTGTTTCACCTATCCCACTTTATAGATCATAACTGAAAGAGGTGAGAAAACCATGAGACATGGGTGAAGAATTTCATAGATCTAAGATAAATGAAGGTATTAGTAATTATGTAAAAGTAAAGTGTGTCCATGAGTGCAAGTGAAGTTGTGAAGGAAATAAATAGGAGTCTATGCTCAAAGATAAGATAAGATAAAAAAGAAGAAGGGGAAATATTCTAAGTCCATAAGCTAGAAAGTGGCATTTGTAACAGAAATATGAGAGAGAGCAGCATAATAAGATCTCTGGGACTGTGGGGAAGGTGATAGAGTTTCAAGGGCAGATAGTAATTGTTTGGAAGCATTGCTTTGGAAACTTCCAGTTGGTGACTGATCCCATAAATAGATGAAGTAAGGATTGGTAACTCCGCAGCCTCTGCATGCTTGATCTTGTGTCAGCCAATGACCTTGACAGCCAATGCAAGAATGTAATTGAAACAACCTAGAAAACTCACTAGTTAAAGTGAATAAATCTCAGGCTACTTAGTAGGGAAGAGTTGACAGGAAATAACCAAGAGGAACTGAACTAAAGCTCCTTGGCCACTGTATTGGGGATTTATATACTACATAGGATATGTACATGTTTGTACCGGATCTACCAATATCCTATGTCTACATAAGGAGAGCATGTGTATCAGCATAGCCATGAAATGGAAGAGAAGCATAACATGTATGATATGCATATAAGAAGTGATGCATGTGTATACCATGAGATGTGGAAGAATAGAAGATCATATATGAAATAGATATGGAAGTCATGAAATATAGATCTTAGATAAATAAGTGACTGTATGAAAGAAGGTAAAGTGCATCTATGAGCACAAGTGAAGTTATGAAAGGAATAAATAAGAGTCTAGGCTCAAAGATAAGATAAGATAGAGGAGAGAAAGTAAAAATGTTCTAAGTCCATGAGTTGAGAAAGTAGCATTTGTAACACTACCCCCTCTCTAATGATTGACTTCCAGATGATCGAATGGGACATCCTTTAGATCAACTGAAGTATAATTTTATTCTTTTTGTTTAAATAATGAAGCAAAGAGGTCTGGTGGCATTGAAAGTTGTCTAGGCACATGGGGTTTCTTTTTATGGAAGTCAAGGACTGCTTGCTTCATATTTTCTAGATGACCTTTTGGTTCCCATGTCCTTTCACTTTTGTCATAGCCTTTCCAGTGGACCAGATATTCCAATCTTTGACCTTTGTAGCAAGAGTCAACAATATGATCTACTTCATATTCACTGTCTCTATCTTCTGTCACTAGTAGCAGGCCTAGTTCAACCACTTTTTGTCCTAGTAACCTTTTCTTGTAAGGTTTGACTTGAGATATATTTATAACAGGGTGAATTTTCATAGAGCATGGGAGTTTCAGTTCAACTACATTACTTTCCATGAGTTTCATGATCTCATACAGTCCAATCCATTGTTCCATCAGCTTCTTAGATAAGCATGTCAAATGCAAGTTTTCTGGGGCTAACCAGACTTTATCTCTGACCTTGTATTGCAGAGTATCGGTCTGGTGTTTATCAGCTTGAGCTTTCATCCACTCTTGTGCCTGTTTTAAGTTATTTTTGATATCTTCTAGCATCTTTTTCATATCATCTGTGAAAGATGTGGCAGCTGGTGCCTTAGTTATGTAATTCTCTATACACATTCTGGGCTAGTAAGAATGAGTCACTTCAAAGGGACTCTTTTTGGTTAAAGCCTACTTCTTATTGTTATATGAAAACTGGGCAAGGGGTAACCATTCAACCCATTTATCTTGTTTTTCTGCAGTAAATAGCCAGAGGTATTATTGTAAATCTCCGTTCATACATTCGGTTTGGCCATTGGTTTGGGGATGATGTGAGGTAGAAAGGTGAGGTATGATATCTAATTATTTACACAAGTCTTTCATTATCTATGATGTGAATTGTGGTCCTCGATCAGAGACAATAGATTTAGGTAAACTGTGATTCTTCCAAACATGAGAGAGATACAATTTAGCCATTTCTAGGGCTGTCACTGTTTTATTACATGGAATAAATTCGACTTCTTTTGAGAACCTGTCAACTACCACTAGGATGGAGTCGAATTTATTAGATAGGGGGAGATCAGTGATAAAATCTGCCAATATATCTTCCTATGGTATCTCAGGCATTGTAGAGGTTGTAACCTGCCTGCAGGTGCTTTATTTGTTCCCTTGAAACATGTGCACCTATCATATCTGGAAATGTAATCTTTTATATAAGTTGGCATGCCTGGCCAAGTGTAACTATGCTATAGTATTTCTATTGTTTTGTTATAACTAGGGTGACCTGCAATGGGTATGTCATGGTGCTTTTCCATGACTAATCTCCTGAGATCTCTATCATCTGGAATATATATTCTTCCTTTTTCATCTTTAAGTAATCCTTCTGATACTTCACATATATGGTTTTCTTCACATAACTTTTATACTTCTGTTTCTTTTATCTTCATAGTTGCTTCTTTAATACATTTAAGGATTTGTTTGCCTTCATCAGAGATCAAGATGGTCATCCTAATCTTCCCTGGCAGAATAATAATTACTCCTTTGTTATCATCTTCTATGCCCTGTATGTGATCTTCTCTTCTACTTAAGGCATCAGCTTTTTCCATTGAGCTCCCAGTCTTATGAAGCCATTTGAAATTGAATCTAGATAAATATTGTGCCCACTGAGCCTATCGGTGATTGAGATCTTGTCTTTTCATAAAGAATTGGAGGTTGGCATGGTCATTCCAAATTTCAAATTCGAACTTTGTGCCTTCTAGGTAGTGCCTCCATATTTCAAGACTTCTAATAACACTGAGCATTTCTTTGTCAGCTATAGGGTAATTACATTCTTCTAGGGTCATGGAGTGAGATACAAATACAATAGGATGCCATTTGCCTTCCTTTTCTATACTTAGGACTACTTCAGTGGCAAAGTCTGAGGCATTGCTTTCTAGGCAGAATTTGGAATCATTGTTCAGGAATACAAGAATAGGAGCTTCTGTAAATTTCTTTTTGAGCATGTCAAATGTGTTTTGTTGTGCTTCTTTCCAATCAAAGGAGACATCCTTTTTTATTAGATTATTCAATGGTCTAGCTACTTAGGCATAATCTTGGATAAACCTTCGATAGAAGTTGGCAAGTCCTAAGAAGCTTCTTACTTCTTTTATGTTCTTGGGTATTGGCCATTCCAGAATAGCCTTGACTTTTGATTCATCCATCTTAATGCCATCTTTTTCCATGATCATTTCCAAGAACTCTACTTCTGTTGTATGGAATGTGCACTTTGCTGGTTTCATGAAGAGGTCATTTTCTTCTAGCCTACAAAGTACCTCTTTGACAATATTATCATGTTCTTTTTGATTCTCAATCTTTGTGAAGATCATCAGGTCATCTATATATATCACTACTGTGTCTTGTATGTGGCCAAAGATTTCATTCATCATGGCCTAGAATGTGGCAGAGGAGTTACATAATCTGAAATACATCACAAGGGGTTTGTAAGCACCATGAGCATACAAAGGTGGCTTTCCACTCATTGCCTTCCTTGATGTGAACATTGTTGTATCCCCATTCAAGATCTATTTTTGTAAATAGTTTAGCTCCATTGAGCTTGTCAACAAGCTGAGAAATCAATGGGAGTGGATAGTTATTTTTGACGGTATGCTCATTTAGGTAGCAATAATCTTGCACCATCCATTTCTTGCCATCTTTCTTTGGGACAAAGAATACAGGAAAGGTTTGAGGGGATTTAGAAGGTCAAATGTATCCTTTCTTGAGTTGGTCATCAATAAAGTTGCTGACTTCCTTCTGTTCTTCAACCAAGAGAGAGATTATTGTTCCCTTGTTAGGAGAGAAGGTGTCCTTCAGATCTATCATGTGATCCCACAGCTTGCATGTTGGCATCTGTTCTGAGTCATATTTGGAGAATATTTTTTCAGGAAATCATGAAATTCTTTAGGGACTAGTTCTTTAGGGGTCTTCTTGATTTTAGCTGGCTTCTTGATTGCTGCTCTTATGATATGTGCTAAGTATGCACCTTCTTCTTCTTCTTTTTCGAGACCCCTTAGGAATGTCATCTTTTCTTGTAATAAATAGCAAGTCCTTGGGCATCTGGTCATCTTAACTTCGCCCTTAGACCAATTGATCACAGGATTGTGCTTCTTCAGCCAGGTATATTCTAATATGATCTGGTTCTTGCCAAGATCTGTTACTTTGGCCATCATATGTTCTCTGTATTCTTCATAATCTATAATTATCTCAGTGGAGTATGTGATATCTCCTGCCAAGTTCTTGGTACCATCCATGTTGAATACCAGTATATGGTTTCTAAGTGGGTAAGAGTGATTTTATTGTTTTGTGCCCATTGGTGATCTATAAATATCACATTTGTGCTGCTGTCCAGTAGCGCTTCTGCTTGTACAAAAGTTTTCTTTTTAGATGAGAAGACTTTTATTTTTATCATAATCTCCCATAATAGTTTTTGTTATGGTTCAATACCTCCACAAGCTCATTCAATGGACTTAGTCATTTTTCTTCTCTTTTCCCCGATTCAAATCTCCAGTTATTTCCCCTTTGAGTTATATTGAACATGTGTTGTCCCATGATCATTTCCCCTCCTTCTTTTCTTCTTTCCTTCATGTTCTTCATTTCTGCATAGCTATGCCACAGCCTTGCTTCTCTACTTCTCCTCCATTCTCATGCCTTACATATCACAAAGGCTATGTATTTCATTTCCACTCTACCAATAGCATATATCTCTCTTATCTCTTATCTTCTAGGGTTATGGGTATTTCTATTATTAGTAGATGAGAACCAAACATATACATACAAACCTATGAGTATATAAACCCCAAGGGCTAAGCTGGACATTCTCTAGTTTAGTTCACTTGGTCTTTTCTCCAAAGTCCAACCATCCCATTCCAGTCCTCCTCCCCTAAGTTTGAATAGCATCTGATTGTCTTAGGACTTTCGAGTGTTTCACTTGAACTAAAGTCCCCCTTAATCACCTGCTACTCTCACACCACTCATAACCTGACCTCAAGTGCATGCTCCCCCTCTAAGAAGTAGTACTGTCGTTAAAGAAGCTTCAATTGGTAAAGAAGTTCCCACAAGACTCCTCTCACCTTTCTCATGCATGCTCAGGGCTTTTGACGCATTAGAGCCTGAGCAATTCTACTTTGGCGAGGACTCAGAAGGAGAGCCCGCCACCTACCATGACACATATCTGACCATAGCTCAAGCCCTCCTCCTAAAAGGAGTGAATGGAGAGCTTCCCCGAGAGCATGAGATAGACCAGCTCTCGGAAATTCAAATAGATTCTGGGGAGGTCAAACAAGAAATTGACCCAAACAACCAAATCTCCCAATTGTGGGAATACGCCCCTACACCCTACCCAACACTCCCCACTCCACCGCCCTCCACCGAAGAACGTGGATTGTTTGAGAAGGAACCCTTGTTAGTGTACAATGGGTATGCTACATTTGATTTTAGGAGAGGCCCGGAGAATTTTGGAGATAGGATCAGGGTAGTAAAAAGAGAAAGAGAAGAGTCGGTGGTGCCAGAGGAGCCATCTAAGAAAAAGAAGCACATGGTAAAGAAGCTGGTGCAATTTAGAGCAAAGATCAGGAGACCGGTTGCAGGAGACCCAAGACCTGATGAACAGTTCACTAGAATTAGTTTAAGACCTAGGAACTCCACCAAACCACTTCCCTGCTACAAATTTTAATAATATAATAAAATGTCTACTTCCCTTCCTCTTGACCTCACTGCAATTCTCAGCCAAATGGCACTGGACACAGCAAGCCCACAAGCCTCTGCTCTAGGAACACAACTGAGGTTGTTCCTAGAACAACAAGCAGATACAATGCAGGCACTGGCAAGAGAGAACTTGCACCTGGAGCAAGAAATTGCAGATCTCTCTGCCCAAGCCAGTCCATCATGGTCCTCAAGCACTGTACCACCACCAGCTGGCCTGGTAAAATGTCAAAAATTGTAGCGGATCCCAGTGACTATGATGGGTCAAAGGGAAAGAAATTCAAAGAGTGGTGGATACAAGTTTGCACATGGTGCAAAGAAAACTGTTACAAATGGTACATTTCTTACCTTTCTTATCCTACACTTTTACTTACCTATCTACGCTTCAGCTTTACTTTTGGACTTAGTCGAATATCTTGTACAATAGTCATGTGACCTGATCACATGACTCTATCACGTGACATGGACTACTCTTTCCGCTTACTCATATATGCTCACTCTTGCTTACTCATTCCTGATTATCTTTCTTACTAAGATTGCTGCGCCGCAGTTATCATGACTCATCTTTTCTATTGTTCTTACTCAGCTTACTGCACAAGGCTATGCACTGCTGCACATTGCTGTACGATACACTTTTGCTATTGGCTAGTAGTTAAGGTTCATACCAAATAGGTACAAACACACCAATAGTATATAAACCAGGAGTCTGAAGGGCGTTCCCCTCAGTCTTGTTCTCCTGGAGTTCTCCTCATCAGCTCTCCTCTAGTAAGACTATCTAATTGTTCTAGCAAAGCACTTCAGCACTACAGGTGAGTTGTTGAGTGTGTCATTAGAACAAGACTATACTAACCTTCCCTTGCAGACTAGCTACCTGCAAGCCAAGCCACTTGATCTTAAAACTGACAACTTGATAATATCCAATACCAACAAGTAAGAACCTTCCCTCAGACAGTGTTAAGGGCGATAACTGACAAGGCTCACCCACTAGTGTTCCGTCTCCCACCCATTGACTACTTCCCAGAGTTCCTCAAAGACTCCGAACTCACCGCTCTCCACCAGAACTACGCCTCCGAGGTCACTCAGGTCGATATTGATCCCAACGACCTCAATATCATCCCACAGCCCGATACTCCACTATCTCACTCACCCAGTCCTGCTTATGGTGATATCAAACCTTATGCCAGGTTCAACCCAGAAGACTTACACGCATACTTAAACCTCCGCGTAAGCTTCCCTTTACCCGATAAAAGGCCCAAGCTTACCCAACCTCGCCAGAACCCGCTCGATCCAGAAGTCAAGCACCATATCGAAGAGTATAGGGAAATTTACGATCCCTACGATCCGTACCAACCCGAACCCCCAGAACTCCCCATACCCATTGACTGGGCACCTCTAGGCCCACGCTTCCAACTGGCGAATTTCCAACCAATTCGCCCCTTCTTGAACCTTAGTAGGATCAATTTCCTCATCCACTATTTCCAACACGTCTCACCACAAACTCCATCAGCTGACCATTGGCATCTATCTTGACATTTTCTCAGGGCCACGCCAGATCAGATTATTGGCCAAGGACCTGTCATTCAGGCTAGCAGATCGGGAAGTAATCTTCCACCAGAACAGAGTAAGACTAGAGAGGTTAGAAAGAAAAGAAGGATATATAGAAAGGACCCTATCTATAAAACTACTACTCCTCGCTCTAGGCTGCCTAGGATCGCAACTAGGATTAGGTTACCAGTACCTCTCATTCCTCCTCATAGGGGTCTACCTAGTCTTAGACCATCAAGTAGTCTTAGGAAACCTAAACGGCTCCTGTGAAATTACATATACTCTTTTCAAAATCCATCCAGTTGTACCTGCTCAGGAACTAAGACCAGAATCGAAAGAAGAAGAAGAAGAGGAAGAAGAAAAAGAACCTCTCCCAGTCAGAGTCAGACCTCCTACCCCACATAATCCAAGAGAAATTTCTCCTCCTCACTCTCAAAGAGAAGAATCAGAACTGTCAGAACACTCGTTCTTCCCTGCTCCACATAATTTACCCCGCATAAACTAATTTTCCATTTATGGCATCTCAATTGCCGATCGCGCTGCACCACCTCCTTACCAAAGAAGGAACCCTCTTGCCAAAACACCAGACTCCCAATCAGAAAACTAAACAAACATGTCTCACGGATCTGATGTCAACGATCTTATTGACGCGCTCAATGCGCTAACTCTAGAACAAACAATGGCTAATACTGAAAGAAAGAAAGACGTTACCAAGAAAATAGCGGATTCAGGTTATTGGGATGGAAATCGCCCCTCTTTCCACCTATGGTGGCTAAGAATAAAGCTATGGGCTAACCAACAAACTTGGGAAACAAATCAGCTTCGCACTGTGGCAATTCTCTCATGGATGAATGGAAAATCTTCTAGATTCGCACTCCTAACATTAGAAGCATGTGAAAGAAATGCTGGCATTCCCATGGGAATACCCCCGATCATCCCAGGAGATGGCGCATGGCTAACTCTAGTAGAACTGGAAACCAAGGTCAAAAGTTTCTTCCAGATAGATGTATTAGCACACGAGAGCTTGAAGAAATTAGAATCACTCAAACAAGGTTCTATGGACATACACTCATTCTCACAGCTCTTCAGCATTCTCTTCCAAGAATCAGGAATCTCTGAAGAACACGGTCTAACAATTCTAAGAAAGGCAGTTGACTTCCGCATCTATCAACAACAAGCTCTAAATATGACCAAAGCCAACACCGTACGAGCACTCCTAGATGATTACATAACCATTGGAAGGACGTATGAACGAATGAAATTAGAATGGACAACAGGAAATCCGTTCCGTTCCTATTCCAGAAATATATCATACCAGAGCAGCTCACGCCCACCGCCTTAGCTGAAGTTTACCGAATATGGATTACAACCAGGTTGAGGCGCGCCTATGGATATTGGCACTGCGAACAGACCTTCCTTAAGAGGCAAATGCTATAATTGTCTCAGTTCACACCTCGCATGCGATTGCAAACAACCCTCCACACGCTGCCGAAACTGTGGTTGGTCATGAGGTGAACACAAGAACAACTGTAGAAATTACAAGGGAAAGAGCACACGCCAAGCTCGAACCTTGAATTCAGACCCTGACAAATCTCACGAATCACAAATAGAATTTGATGAGATGAAGGCCTCCTTCCTGGAAACAGAACCAGAAGGAAAGGGAAAAGCCAAAGCGGTCTAGATAAACTGGGTGTCCAGATTGCTAAACCCAACAAGAATCAATCTAACAATAGTCTAATGGGGTCTCATTCAAGTGAGCTCAGCCGGGACTTGAAACCGGTGCTTAATTCCGTTAACACAATAGACAACAAAATCCCAGACCAAATCCGTATCCGTGGAAACAACTCCAGAGATATCACATTGTCCATCAGCATAGCACCTATTAATAGTAAACATTTCATATCTGCAGAAGCCCTGCTGGACTCAGGTGCTAACACGATCTTCATAGACAAATCTTGGGCCGAAAGGCACAAGTTACCACTTTTATCCCTTTGTCACCACTTACCAGTGTACAACGTCGACGGATCTAGGAATTCCGCTGGAGACATCACACACTATGCGGAGATAATCATTGACTACCAAGGACATCATGAGAAGACGACAGCCGAAATAACCAATCTCGGAAAGAACCAGGTCATTCTAGGATACACATGGCTAAAGTACCATAATCCAGAGATAGATTGGTCACAAGGCAAAGTTCTCATGACACGTTGTCCTAGCACTTGTCAAAACCTTAGACCAAAGCCTTCCTTCTCACGGCACATAGAAGAACAAGAACGTGTTGCATTTGATCACGTATACGCTCTCAAACGAGAATTCTCAGAAAAGGAGAAACCACCTGAGAAAACCCCGGAAGAACTTGTCCCCCGTGCCTATCACAAGTTCATTCACCTGTTCAAGAAGAAAGAGTCCAAGTGTATGCCCACACATAAACCATGGGATCATGCCATAGAGCTCAAAGACACCTTCGTGCTGAAGAAAGGCCGATTAATTCCCTTGTCACCACAAGAACAGGAAGAAGTCAGTGCCTTTATTGATAATCAACTCCAAAAGGGTTACATTCGCCGTTCCATGTCGCCACAGACTTCCCCCATATTCTTCGTACCAAAGAAAGATGGAAAGAAGCATATGGTACAGGATTACAGATACCTCAACGAACACACAGTGAAAAACAATTACCCATTACCTCTGATATCCCAATTGGTCGATAAGCTAAAAGGAACTAAACTATTTACCAAGATGGATCTCAGATGGGGCTACAATAACATCCGCATCAAAGAAGGCGATGAATGGAAAGCCGCTTTCGTTTGCCACCGAGGTTCTTTCGAACCATTAGTCATGTATTTTGGACTCTGTAATTCCCCCGCCACATTCCAGACCATGATGAACGAAATATTCGCAGATATGGAAGACACCGTAGTTGTCTACATTGACGACATCATGATCTTTACCAAGACAGATGACGTAAAAGAACATGAGAAAGTAGTTCTCAAAGTTCTCGCACGCCTAGAAGAGAATGACTTATTCATCAAACCAGAAAAATGCCATTTCCATACCAAAGAAGTTGAATTTCTTGGCATGACAATAACTCCTGAAGGCATCAAAATGGATGATGACAAAGTCAAGGCAATTACCGAATGGCCAACCCCAACTACAGTCCGCGGAGTTAGAAGTTTCTTAGGACTAGCCAACTTCTACCGCCACTTTATCTAAGATTATGCGCAAGTCGCACGACCCTTAAACGATCTTACCAAGAAAGACACCTCTTTCTCATGGAAAGATCCACAACAAAAAGTGTTTGACATGCTGAAAAGGAAATTCACTACTGCTCCTATCCTCGCTTTCCCAGACAATGACAAGAAGTTCCGCCTAGAAACTGATGCATCTAATTTTGCCACTGGAGCCATTCTATCTATAGAACAAGATGGCAAATGGCATCCAGTCGCATTCTCTTCCCACTCCATGTCACCAGAAGAACGTAATTACCCAATTGCAGACAAGGAGATACTAAGCATTATCCGAAGTCTAGAACAATGGAGACACTATCTAGAAGGTGCAAAACAGGAATTTGAAATTTGGAACGATCACGCAAACCTTCAATGGTTTATGCAATAGCAAGATCTAAACAGACGTCAAGCCAGATGGTCTCAGTACCTCTCTTGTTTCAATTTCAAATGGATCCATAAAGCCGGAACACAAATGGGAAAAGCCGACGCTCTCTCTCGAAGAGAAGATCACGCAAAAGGAATAGAAGATGACAACAAGCAAGTCTTAGTCATCCCTCCAGAACAAATAGCCACCACATCCGTGCACATAGCCACAGATAGTGACGATATTCTGGAAAAGATAAAGAAAGCAACATGGAAAGTTCTAGAATCAGAAGCCATCAAACTTTGCAAGGAACATGGCATCTGTACGGAGAAAGATGAACTTCTCTATGACAAGAAGAACCGGATTTTCATGCCGAATGATCAGGATCTTCGCATGGAAATCATACGCCTATACCATGATACTCCTGTTGCTGGACATCCAGGAATAGATCGAACCCTAGAACTGCTACAGTGTAGCTATACTTGGCCTGGAATGCCCATGCTTGTCAAGGACTATGTCTCATGCTGTGATAGATGCGCACGTTTCAAAGGCATCAACACTGCACCTGCTGGAAAACTGTTATTATTGGAAATTCCGGATCTCCCATGGGAATATGTCAGTGCAGACTTCATGACAGATTTCCCAGAATCAAATGGATTCGATTCCATTCTAGTGGTCATTGATCGATTCTCCAAAGAAGTCGAATTCATCCCTTGTACTAAATCTGTCAATGCCTTACAAACAGCTAGACTGTATCTCACACACGTATGGAAGCATTATGGACTTCCTAAAACAATAGTATCGGACCGAGGACCACAATTCGCATCACAGGTAATGAAAGACTTATGCAAACGTCTCGGCATCACGCCTAAACTCTCTACTGCGCGTCACCTGCAAACAGACGGTCAAACGGAATGCATGAATAGAGATCTACAACAATATCTCCGACTATTCACTGCAGAAAAGCAACACGAATGGTCAGAATGGTTGCCAATTGCGCAATTCTCATATAACTCGAAAAGGCAAACTTCTACACAGAAAACTCCATTCTCTGTCACGCGTACGTACAAGCCAAAAATAGGAATAGAAAATCACACGGCAAAAGCACCCGCCGCCGCTCAACTCACTGACGAAATCGAACAAACTTTGAAAGAAACAAAAGAAAATCTAGAAAAAGCACAAAAACACATGAAAAAGCAAGCAGATAAACATAGAACAAATGCTCCACAGTACAAACTAGGAGACAAGGTTTGGCTTAGTACAGATGGCCTAAAACTCCCACGACCTTCAAAGAAGCTCTCGGAGAAATGGTTAGGGCCATACGAAATTATTAGCTTCAAAGAAAGCAATGCTATTGAACTCCGACTCCCACGCACCATGAAAGTGCACAATGTGTTCAATATAGCCAAAATTAAACCTTACAAGGGACGCCTCCCAGGGCAACATGCAGACAAACCTGGACCGGTAACCGTAACAGAGGACCGAGAAGATGAATACAAAGTTGACTACATTGTTGACTCTAGGCTATGAGGGAAATGGCTAGAATTCCTAGTACATTGGAAAGGATACGATGACACAGATAGAACGTGGGAACCCCGATCAAATCTTACTAATGCGCTGGATGCAATAAAAGAATTCTATAAAAAGAATCCATCGGCTCCCCGCTTACTCTGCATGACTCAGGTTGACTTTGAAAAGCTGTTCAAACCTTACGAAAATTTCACAGCAACTGCTGTGGAAGACAGCTTATATAATCATCATGAAGCAGTATAAAAGGATCCTGCCTCAGCCTGACCAAACCCCAATTCGCTTCCTTCCTACAAACTAGTTGAGCATCGCTCCTAGCAATCTTCTAGCAACCTAACCAACAAATCTTCCCTGCCCCTCCGCCACCCATGTCCTCTTTCACCAACTTCTACACTCAATTCCATGCCAACGCCATCATCGACGAATACCTTGCTCACAACCCTAACGCCGCCCATATTGATACACCAGCCTGCTCCACTAACTTAGCACCCATACCGTGGTCATGGATAGACTTCGGTCTACTGATCACATATATGGTGTCGATCTTCGCACTGTGCTACGTACTGATCGCGAACAGCACATTATTCGTTATCGGCATATTTACCCTAGGGAGTATAATCTCCTTCTTCTTCGGGCTCATGACTTGGTCATATGTGCGTGGCTCAATCCGGGACAGCAAGGGGATAATGTTAGAAATAATGCGCGACAACACTAATGGTCGCAACTCCTTCAAAGGATTTAGCATTACCATGCCAGACAAATACTTCATTGAACAAGAAGGTTATAGTTACGAAGTATACTCCCGCGACTTCAGAGCCAGGGAAAAAGAACAGCACGATGCTCTCATGGAATAAACCTTACCTGTTCGCCAGAAGAATGAGGCAGAGGCTGAGAACATCAATGCCTGGGCTGGATTCCTAACTTGGGAAGAAAATGAACAAGCTGGGGATAATGAAGACGGTAACAACTCTGCTACTGTACATAGTGACACCAATCTCACTGCCAATAACAGCTTCGTAGCTGTCTACAACCTCGAGATTTGATGAAGAAAGGTCGTGATTGCCTGGAATGCAATCCATAGAGAGGGGGTAGTGTTACAATTGGTACATTTCTTACCTTTCTTATCCTACACTTTTACTTACCTATCTACGCTTCAGCTTTACTTTTGGACTTAGTCGAATATCTTGTACAATAGTCATGTGACCTAATCACGTGACCTGATCACATGACTCTATCACGTGACACGGACTACTCTTTCCGCTTACTCATATATGCTCACTCTTGCTTACTCATTCCTGATTATCTTTCTTACTAAGATTGCTGCGCCGCAGTCATCATGACTCATCTTTTCTATTGTTCTTACTCAGCTTACTGTGCAAGGCTATGCACTGCTGCGCATTGCTGTATGATACACTTTTGCTATTGGCTAGTAGTTAAGGTTCATACCAAATAGGTACAAACACACCAATAGTATATAAACCAGGAGTCTGAAGGGCGTCCCCCTCAGTCTTGTTCTCCCGGAGTTCTCTTCATCAGCTCTCCTCTAGTAAGACTACCTAATTGTTCTAGCAAAGCACTTCAGCACTACAGGTGAGTTGTTGAGTGTTTCAAAAACTATGTCTTGCTTGGAGGAGTAGAAGGTATCAAGGCCGTCCTTAGCCAAATGAAAGGCAGGGATGCGGGTGACTTCTTGCAAGCTATTATGTCACGAATTCTCAATGGAGACCGGTACATGTGGCCAGAATTTAAGAAGATGATCACGGACCAGTTCTGATCATCTAATGAACAAGAATACCACCGGAAAATGATTACTGGTCTAAAACAAGGCTTACTTAGGATGGAGACATTCCTCACTAAGTTTGAGACATATTGTGCCCTAGACAAGTAGGACAATGCAAGGCACATCAAGTTGCTTGAGCAGAATGCTGACCAAGAACTCATAAAGAAAATAATCATGGAAAAGAGAAACTATGATAACTACAACAGATTCATAGCAGAATTAAGAAAATTGGTCAACAGAAAGCAACTACTCGGCTTCATTACAAAAGGGATGGCGCAGCGCGCCACAATACGTGACCCCAATGCACCTGCCTCGGTTAGATCTCCAACTTTATATGTACCATTGATCCTGACTAGTATGCCATCGGATCGCACAATTTTCGCTGGGTTAGGCTCCGAACCTGTTTTTTTTTTCTCCTTGATACATAGCAGAACTTTTGGACACATGTTCTGCGCGTGTTTCTGCATCGAGGTCAAGTTCCTTTGATGCTACTATCGATATACCGGACCAAGCACTCTGAATCGATTCCATCGACAGCGACTCATCGACATCCGCGTCAGAACGCTCTAGCTCGGGGAACCCAATGGAAGCCGTTCACCCACCCATCACACATATCGTCACTGACCGTGATAGGCGCGGACACGGACCCGGCGCAATGGCATCGTCACCGCTTATACCAGCATCTTTTAGGCCGTCGATAAACCCCCAATGGCCGGCGTTGCCCGCTCCGAGCGATGAAATATGTTCGCGACGCGGATGTGGACGCGTCGTATCTGAGGGTGGACGCGGTGTTTGCGATGAGTGCCAAGGGGAACTGTTGATGTCCGCGCGTTAGGCTCACTGGGTGCAGGGAGACGCGGTGACGAGTTATAATTCACCGATAATGAGTTCTTTTTTCTTTCATTCATGAGATCTGCTTTTCCCCCTCTTTACTCGCCGATTGAGGCGACGGCTGACGATCCGCGCATATTATGCCAGCCAGCCATCCCGTTCCGTTGACTGTTCACTAGTACGAGTGGATGCTAATCAACCGCTTGAAAGGTCAAATCGTCGACAAAGACTCAGACCTCCGTGACTTGCGTCTCTTGCTGTGTCTCGCTGGACATCCCCACACAATACCAAAGCTCTTACATCCTTTGCCCATCCTGTCAATCCCGCAGTCTTCTCCCCAAAGGCAAAAACTTTCACTAGCAGGAAACCACACCCCTGGGGAACCCGACGTCGCTCTTCCGAAGGACTACCGATGGAAGACGTGTGTGGCATGTCGAAAAGCGAATAACGAGTACCAAAAGAAGCGCCATCGAAAACTGCGACACATGCTCGGCTTTAGTGGGTCGTCGTCCCCTCGGGTTGGCAGGTGTGACTGCTCGTCTAACGAACTTGATATATCAGATCTGCTCAAGTCAGTCGATCTTTACGTTCCTCGATGGCGTTCTCCCAGTCCGGATGTGGACGGACCCGAGCCCGATCCCGAGTCGACACTGACACTCGAACAGTCGCGACCATGCTCAGTTCGACACTGTCGCACTCGGATACCTCTCCCGGAGGTATATCGATGGAAGACCTGTACCCGATGTCGAGCCCATGCTCGACGTGAAGCGCGTCGAAAACGCGAGATGTTCATGGATAGTATGAATGAATCAAAAGCGCATGAGATCGTACCACGCTTTCAGGCGTATCAACATCGGGGTGCGTTGGTGGGGTCGTTCGAGGTGCAGTTGAGGGGGTTCGTCGAGGGACGGATTTTGTTCTTACGAACAAAAATGGCAGCGTGTGGGTGGCGTGGGGGGTGTGATGATGTGGGTGCGGATCTGGGTGCCAATGCGTATTCGTGGAAGCCCGAGCGATTCCCAAGGGTGTTCAAGTTTGTGGGAGAGTATTCGATTGTATCGGGACCGAGAGGTAGATCCAAGGATGGGGACGACAGCGTGAGTGAATATCCTCGGAGCTTGGAAACAGTGGAGGCGATGCGGAAGGAGGTATGGGTCATCGTGCAAGAATTGGAGCGCGTGCTTCGTGTCAAGTGAGAAAGCCTCGTTCAATCCCATCCTCATATGATTTTGCATCTCATATCTTATGTGTCGCAGATCCGGAGAGGCATTCGCAATCGATTCTGGGAGGATTATCATGCAGTTTACGTGCTCGCTCCAGTTGCTTGCAGAGTCTCTCTGGTTCCGCTTCAAGCCATGACCCTTGGGGCATCGAACACGGATTACTATGTTGTGTTTGGGCAAATGTTTTAGGGGTTCGAAAATGCCTGATCTCGAGGTAATAACGGTCGACGTTCGCCTGGTTGAATGATTTCGCTGCGATAGCATCATAACCTCCCTCTGAGAAATGGATCGAGTGCCTAAAGTTCCCTCGGCAGAGATGCTGCGCGACGTTTGGCTTGAAAAACGCGTGTACCATATTTGGCATGTCTACTGGAATTCGCGAGTTTTCAACTTAGCGCCAGCTGATCGATATCGTCCTCGATACTTATCGTGGAACACGAGCTAGTAACATGGGGAACAAAAGAACTTCCTGGTCAGCCATCGCCATCCCAAAGTTTGTGTCTAAAACTATACGTACATTCATGGCATTCCCAGTCCAACCCCCACCTCCATACATAAGAGGTGTCTTTCCACTGACACAGGCAGACTTTCATATTCACAATTCTCCGCAAGCTTGGTTGGAGGAGTTAAGGAACGATCCCGACAAGACGCTCGGATGCTTAGTTGAACAGGTTACTCACTACAAGTGCACCAATGGGAAGGAACACGAGTTCCTGCAGTTTCAAGTTGGTCACACCGGTAGCTCAAAGAATTTCAAGGCCTATATCCTCGTTGACCGAACCGTGCAAGTGGATGACAAGCTCGCTAAATCAGCCCTGTCATCGACTCCACCCCCACCCCCATCTTCGTCATCCCTCAACTCGGCGTCATCCCACCATAATTTCCCAGCAGTCGATTGCATAGGTTATGCTCATGCCGACTCGAATGGCTTCCACTTACTTCTTCAGCATCGCCGCTTCAACTATGGGTATGACACTGTGCGAGCGTTTGTGTACGATGTCAATGCTACTCGACCTTCAGTACTCGAACTGGCCACCTTACTCTTGGTCACAAGCTCCCATGCACCCTTGTACAACCTTTATCAGAATCAGTGCTATTGGTATGCTGGCACCGTTGTCGATGCATTGGCGAGACTCTTCCCAAACAACTCGCAGACCCCGCAACCCAGTAACTTGAGGGCTGGCACATACTCCTCTCTAGGTGTACCCATGGCCGACAGCGTCCAGCAAGTGTGTGACGCATACGATACAAAATGGAGGGAAACTCGCAGACAAATAGAAACCGAGGTGACTCGATGGGAGGCAGTAAGTTCATCGATCATTCTTGTGGTTTCTTCGTGATGTCATGCTACAACAGGAGCGTCAAACAGACCGTAACAAAGTGCGGGTGGAGGGCATTGAGCAGGGACGTGTGGAGGGCATTGAGCAGGGATGGTGCCTTGGAGCAGGGACGTGGAGGGGCTGAGTAGGACGGAGGGCATTGAGCAGGGACGGTGGAGGGCATTGAGCAGGGACGGGAGGGCCGAGCAGGACGAGGCCACGGAGCAGGACGTGGAGGTGGCATTGAGCAGGACGGTGGAGGGCACGAGCAGGGGACGTGGAGGGTACTGAGCAGGACGGTGGAGGGTACTGAGCAGGACTGCGGAGGGTATCGAGCAGGGACGGTGGAGGAGGGGGGCATTGAGCAGTGGGGGTGGAGTGGGGGGGGGGGGGGCATTGGAGCAGGGACGGGAGGGCATTGAGCAGGGACGTGGAGGGCATTTATAGGACGTGGAGGCATTGAGCAGGTTCGTGTGGAGGGCATTGAGCAGGGACGTGTGGAGGGCATTGAGCAGGGACGTGTGGAGGGCATTGAGCAGGGACGTGCGGAGGGCATTGAGCAGGGACGTGTGGAGGGCATTGAGCAGGGACGTGTGGAGGGCATTGAGCAGGGACGTGTGGAGGGCATTGAGCAGGGGCGTGCAGAGGAGCGGGCGGCGTTCGAGAGGGAACGTGCAGAGGAGCGGGCAGCATTTGAGAGGGAACGCGCAGAGGAGCGAGCAGCATTCGAGAGGGAACATGCGGCATTGCTCAAACGCATAGAGGCACTCGAGGTCCAGTTTGCAAATGATGTCGGGAGAAGTTAACCAACATTATTTCATTGGTCACCAAAGGGACCGCATGCAAAGCGAAGATGGTGAAATTCCCTCGCGCTGACCTGACCTCGCGAACAGATTTCCTCAACGAATCGATCAGCAACATATTATCACAATTGTAGATACGTCGAAGCCAAGCTCAGTGTTTTCTTTCGAAATGTTCATTGGTGTTTTACTCTATTTTCTACAATCATCACGAACTCTCGTTATGATGAAAATGATAGCCTGAGCTAAGATGAGCGATGAGACTTACAAACTCGCGAGACCGCGACCTTGGCTGCAGATTATATGCGACTCCCAACATGATAATCGAGATCAGCAGGAGGGACGAGCTCCCAGTAGCAACAGGGATAACCAGATACACAAGCTGCAATGCATTTCAGTTAATGGCTTCATTCGCACTTGACCTTTCTACTCATGTAGACAGCGGTACTACGCGGGATGGATCTAAATGACGCTTGTCAGCATACTCGTCCAAAAACTGGAACAACATAAACATTTGTCAAAGGAATTTGGTGAATTCAGAGAAAGGTATGATTATCGTGCCTGATGAGTCTCATCGATGGTATCATGGACGACGAACCGTCGTTCAGTTTACCATGATGGAGTCTCACATACCAACAGAATCGTAGAGGCACTGAGAGAGTCGCGGTTGAGGTTGGGCTTGAAGATCTACCGGTGCGATCATAAAGTGGTGGTGTTACCTTTCGCGCGTGATTGACGATATGATCAACTTGTCTATTTTACATATCTGAGCGTATAGTCAACGTACAGTATCGGTTAGCAGTACACTATTTGTTGGATTTGAGTGTCACAGGTGCAAACTGGTACAGGCGCTCGAATGAATGCCAGGCCGCATGGCACGCGAACGTCCTAGACAACGTCCTGTATATAAGCGGAGTGCGTGGACCGTACCGAATGGATCGACTAGGGTTCCCCATGGGACGGATATGTTCGCGCTTTCAAGTTGTCTACCTACCGCGACGGATCGTCATATAAGGTTCAGATCACTGCGACAGCATGTAGTTTG